>OENT01000012.1:31639-161192 GCA_900239685.1 Rotaria macrura
TTTATTTCTTCATATTCTTGTCGGAAACGATTTTCTCTACCTGAATCACTTTTTAGATTCGTTATAGCTGTTACGGAAGCAGAAAAAAAGAATGAAAATAAACGTGTCCGAATAATTATTTTACCCACTGTATATATATATATCTTCAAAGTTTGCATTCTTAATACCTTGATAGTTTGTCAGTCATAATGCCATCTGATCAATTAATCTTCTACTTTCAAGATGAACACGTGCTTCAAGCGCAGTCATCAGCAATACCGATGGACTATAATAAGAAAATTTGTTGCTATGAGTATAACAGTATTTAGTAGATCAGGTTTTCGAATATCATCTACCCTTGTTGTAAGTAGCCGATGGCGATATTAAGTAGCAGCAGCGTAGTAAGGATCTGCATGCGATTCAAAGTAATAGTTAAATATCAAATGTATCGATCCAAATACGTTTTTTTCTTAAATAGACGATCGTTCTTGACATCATCAATAAAAAAATATTTGACTTGTAGATCATACTCAAATAATGCTGAAATCTGTATGCATCGACGGATACATACCAGTAAAATGTACTTCATGTCTTTGATGTTTTTTCGTCCATGATGAAGTATCTCTTGTATCGAAATTTCAAAATATCAATTATAAACTTATTATTGCATCTCCTAAATAACATCAATAACCACTACTGCACTCGCATCGATGTCTAGCAACTGAAGCATGTTTGACAATCTGAATAATGCAACCTCACAAAACTTTTTCGGACGAATGAGTTAGAAAATTTTCATGAATTGAAGGTAACATTTACTGACTGGAAGATTCATGCATTAAAATAAAAGTAGAAGCGTTTATGTTTCATCTACAAATGTAATGAGAATTCTTGTTGATTGTCGTCTAGGATTTGATACGACTGGGATCCGAGTGTTATAATCTTTTCGAGCCCTATGCTATACTCAAAATATCATTATGAAAACTACCAACGAAATTTTCTCCGTTGACTCTTATTGGTACTCTTGAAACTACATGATGCTTTACTTTTTATCATTAATGCATCTCAAACATCAATAGAATAACCTATCCAATGAATCTTATAAAAATCTGATTCTCATTGATGCCAGCTAATGGAATACAGTTCAGATAAAAAGAACTTCATGTGTATCATATATCTGAAAGAGCTTATTCTTTTCGAGCTGTAAAGCAGATTGAATCGAACAGTGATGGGATCAGAAGCGTGATATCTTATGTAATGATGTATGATACATCGAAGCACTTTGTAACTTTGTATAGACGAAACCTTTTTAACTAAATTTCTTTTGATTTACGACGGAGAAGCTGACAGAATGCTCTATTTAACTTAGAGATATTCAAAAGAAAAACAGTATTTCGAAAGGAAACTATGTCGCATACATGCGAATTGAATTAAAAATCACTCAGCGATTTTGATGATGTTTGCGATTAGGAGTACAGAATATTAAAGTAATTGAAGCAGAAGATTTTTTAATGGTCAATCCAATGGAAATGTTAATTGTAAGTGAAAAACATCATTAATTTGTATTTTCTCAAGAACGAATTCGAATATACTTTTTCAATTTTAATTGAAATCATATGAATCAATATTTGAGAGATGGCGCAAGTCAAGTTGTAATGAATCAATACTTTCAAAGATGTTGATATTTTTCGGTTGAAAATAAAATGTCAAATTGAAATTGTCAGTTGTTTAATAAAGAATTCAGTAACACGTTTAGAATATCTTAATGAAACTGAAACAATAGCGTGGAATGTCGTTCTATTATTATAGGTCGACAAAGAATTACATGTTTCTGACAAGATTAAAGAAAATATTGAAGGAACTAATGCACATGAACAAATCGTTGCAGTTTTTTTTTCACGACAATTTCGCGAAATTTACTTCGATTTGCTTTCTAGAGTCGTACAGCGATCTATACAAACAAAAGTAGTTGAGTTATGGCTAGTATCAAAAGTTCTACGATTTCGATGATTATATTTTTAAAAAATTTTCCTATCGTAGCCGACCCTTTCAAGTGGCTTTCACTGAAATAAACTTGAACAGTTGTTCCTATGAAACATTAATATCGGAGAAATTATGCTCGACTGGAATTCTTATAGTTGAATAAACTTTAATAAAAAAGAATTTCAGTATTCGAGAAAACATCGATCTCACATTGAGCCTGGTCCGAAATAGAGTGTCGAGATCTTGTTGACATGAATCATCAATCAAAAAAATGCAAATATTTAAGTATAGAAGTACTAGAAGTTTTGAAATAACGTTACATGGATACTAGTTCGTTGTCTCTGTAAATCTAGGAGACTTATCACTCACAAAAATAATCTACCATGGCAATTCTCATTAATTGATTATTATAATAGAATAAATAATTTAGTATTTTATGTTTACTTGTAATGTAATAGCGCTTGAAATCAATTCATAGGGTTCCGTAGTAATTTCATTCATGTTTATTCGAGATTTTCAAAGGATTCTTAAAATATCCTATGGACTTATCGTGTAGATCGTTAATATATATGTATATAATGAATGACGAGAAGTCTAATGAAAAATAAAAAACATTTCTAATAGATTATATTGATGTTTTTGAAATACTTTATCGTTTTCTGATTGAATTCATGATTCAAATCATTCTATAATTTGTAGTTATTCTGACAATACACTATAAGAACTGCATACCTTTTCTGATTATAGCTCTTCAAAATCATGCATAGAAATCACACTCTTTAAAAAAGAAAAGAGTTCGTTACAGAAACCAAATAAGTTTTTTCAATGAATTCATTCGATACACAAATTTTAAGGGTTTCATTTTGAAAGTTCAAAATCTCATTTATTTTATAGGTAAGCCGAAGATTTTATGTTGTGCAAGATGTTTTTTTTTCGAATGGGATAATAAATTGTAACAGATAATAGACTCGACCTTTCATGTGATTCACTAAGAATTCTCTTGTTTTTTCGTACAAGTCAGATGGTTTTTTTCTGTCTGTATGCTAGAGAAGTGTAGGGTAGCAAGTTATAATCTACATCATAACTGTGAGTTTTCATCGAACTCAGACAATTTCTACAATAAATTTCTTATTTTCTTTTCTGATCCTTTTGAATAGTTAGTGATGTGGTTGATCATATTTAGTGTGGAACTGTTTCATTATTTTGAATTATAAAAGTTCAAAAATGTTTTAGTTTCTATCAATGCTCAAATCTTTTAGATTTCGTAAACACATACACTAAAGCCCTCAAGCCTTTGAATGAAACTTTCGATGTCAATATCGAATTTAATCATATTTCTCATGCATGTCTCACTATAAGTTATAATATTGAATAATTTAAAAAGAACTTCATTGAAGTACAACTTTCAACAATCTAATCTAGTTTCGTCTGAACTTGAACAACATATTTGAAATCTTTGATATTGATAGATTCTTTGGAAAACATTTTAAATCGACACAATCATCGATTGAAGTGCATATCATTTGAAGTTATTTTGGCTACGTATTACAAATGGAGAAATAATCCACAGGCACAAAAACTGTATTGTCAGTTATTAAACATAAAGATCGATAAAAAGAAAAGAACAGTACTCTCGTGCTTTCATAGCATAATGTGTGAGATTATAATCGAAGTGTTATTGATTAAAAAAGAAATTCTTATTACATAAGAATTTTCGAATGAAACTAAATATTAGTTCTCACCGAGGAGAATTTTATTGTATTGAAGTATTATATATTCAATAGACTCTTATTCAACACTGATAATTTATCCTAAACTAGTTACTTGATTGAATTGTTCGATACATTTTACTTCATAGATAAAAATACTAATATGAATTTTATTAAAAAATTGTTCGTAATAAGATCTTCAGTATTCATCAAAATAATTTCCGCATCATGATTTTAATAGGCATAAAATCAACAAAGCATAATCAATCGTTCAACAGAACTAAAAGTGAAATGTTTGACATTGAAGATACCCCTACATACATGCATATCAATTAGGGGAAATTTTTTTTCTTCATATTATAGTCTATTTGTTTAATGATCAATAGATTCTTATTATCATAACTTCAAGGCAATTTTTGATCGATGAAATTCAACTCAAAAGAAGATATTTCGCGTGTATGAACAAGAAATGTGCATACATCGAGTTCTCTTTCTTTGATTTCTTTTCAATCAGTAGAGCTACAAGGACAAGTTGCTAAAGTTGTTCAACCAGTATATGATTGAAAAATAATAAATCGTACGCCTTTTGACAGGTATCTACTGTTCGCTGTTGTCTATATAAGAAGAAGAAGAAGGAGAAAAAAAAAGAAGGAGAACAAGAAAGAGTGTGTTGATTGTAGGGTTTCTCTTGCTACTATGTCGTCATCTTTTATTTTGAAAACTTAAACAGAAAAAGAAAAAAAAAAAGAATGACTATATTCTTTCGTTTCTTTGTTCTGTTGTATCAAAATTCCCATGCTAGATGATGTTGATGGCAGAAGCAATAGCATTACAATTTCGAGAGCATATATTTAGACGAATAATTGAAATCTTAAAAGAGAAAAAGAGAAGAGAAAGAGAAACGAGATTATTACATGCATTTATATAAACAGCAGGATCTGCATAGTGATCGGCAACAACCAAACTACACGCATTTATTCACACCTTCTCATTCTTGTTTTCGTAGTGAAATCAATAGTTCAGATAGTAGAATTTCTCTTTTGCAAATCTAGCGAAGTAGCTTGCAAATGCGATCATATGAAAACTATTATGAACAAAATCAAGAAGGAATAGTAGCCAGTAGAAGAAGGTACGAGCTATCATCATTTAGTATTACTAATTCTTAGATACTAGTTGAAAATATTTTGTAAATTATACATATATATATATTAGAAAAAAAAAATCTAACATATATCTTAGAAAATTTTCTTCGTAATTAAACTTTAGAAATATTTATTTTTAACATACTTCATATATTCGGATGTCTCATTACATGAAAGAGCAGAATTCTATCATGAATATAGATTTTCAAACAAGTTAGACAAACAAGACTAGTATGAAATAATAATTAACAAATAATGTTGAATAGACTATATTTATTTTGCAGTGCCACGTAGAAGGATGATTTTCAAAAAAAAAATGAAAGTTATGACAGGAGATTATGAAGAACAGATGTTTAGTTTATGCATACATCGTGTTTGATTGAAGACTTTATTGATCACATCTGGCAACGTAGAAAAAAAAAAAGAACAAAAGACTTCTTTTTCTTCTTATCTTTCATTTGAGACATGGCATTCACTGGCTTGTGTTTTGGTTTCTTACTTTTTCCTGATGTATACACATACTTCAACGAGTGAAACTGATAAAAAATAAATGAGACGGTTGCTTGGTGTCTTGACATCTCAGAGTTTTTTTTTCTTCTTTCTCTTTCTTCTTCCCTCTCACATTTGTTCCACAAAATGATTTTGATGTTCATCATGGTCGTTACGTGTATGACGTGATAACAGCATCTTTTTTTTAAACATCCGCCTGCCGGATATCCTGTCATCTTTAATCTTTTTCTTATTTGCTTTGAGAAAAAACGTAAAAAAAAAATTTAACTCTAGTCTTATTCAATTGATAGGCTTCCGCTTAATTCAAATTCAGCTCGCATGACATCATCGACGGCAACGAAGCGTGCTATTTCCAACACATTTCGCTACCCGCAACCTCATAATCGTCATGAGAGTTTTCTTAATCATTCTTCATCTGTGTCTATTACTGAAGATGAAGATGATGGAGAAAGAAAAATGTTTGATGAAACTACTCATGATAATAGATTAGGTGAATCGAACAAACACAATAACACAGTTACGAATAGTCGTCATTTATCAATTAATAATCATAGTAGCAAGAAGGATATTGGTGGTCCGATGATCCAAGAATTACTTCAATCGAATATGGATCTTAAGTAGGTACTCAAAAGAAGAAAACAATGTATTTAATATATTTTTGAGATCCACTTCAATGTT
This sequence comes from Rotaria macrura, assembly GCA_900239685.1. Classification (NCBI taxonomy): domain Eukaryota; kingdom Metazoa; phylum Rotifera; class Eurotatoria; order Philodinida; family Philodinidae; genus Rotaria; species Rotaria macrura. Next base: position 37,638 of record OENT01000012.1, read on the forward strand.
TTCTTTTCTTTCTGTTTAAAATAGGAAAGAAATTCGTGAAATTCGTAGACAGTTAAAAAACAACAATGGAACAACTAAACAACGCAATGATCGTGTAATTACCAGAGCAAGTAGTTCGAACAAAGTTAATGTAAGAGGGATTTCATTGAAAATTAATCAAAGGAAAATTTCTATACTAAGATATTGGATGATGATGTTTGCTCGTTCGTACCTGTGGAAAATGAGTATCAATATGATCAATCAGCAACCATTTCAAAATTACAACAATACAAATCAGAAGCCACTGTACATAGAAGTTTATCTTCAATTCTGCAAAGCCAGAAAAAAGAAATGACTAATCTAATCTTTGCGTAGGCTTATAAACAACAACTCGATGCATGTCAAGAGACGATTGCTAATCTACGAAAAACCATTGACTCCATGGAAAAACGAATTGAACAATTGTAAATTCATTTTTGCTAATTTCGATTTGATCATTATATTTTATTTTATTTTTAAGACGAACACTTGAAAATCGACAATTAGTTAATCCATCGGATCAGGATGAGAACTATGTCATAACAACAAATAATAATACCGATCATCGAGTAATATATATATATATTTATTTATTTATATCTATACTTTTTTTTCAGAAAATAAGAGAATATTTCTTTGACAAAAGAAAAAAGATTTAATATCAGTATCTTTCGAACGAAAAACATGTCATCTCAATGAATGTTAAACCTTTTTCTGTATCAAAACATTGGACTTCCTTGTTCATTCATTTCGAAGTATATTTCTATGCAATTTAAAAACTAACATTTTTCAAGATCTACTTTCTTATCAAACATTGTGAATCTTCTCGTTTACACTCAATATGAACTTCATATTTTTCATATTCATATCGAAATATTTATGTTTCAAAAACATGAATTCAAAATTATTTTTATCAATTTCTAGTTCATTCATGAATTATTTCATTTATCTATTAAATATGCACCGCGATCATCAAAATTAAAACAAACAGTTCCAAGTCATCAAGATATGAAAACATTTATACGACAAACATTCAATGATTTAATTACAACATCATCATCTAAGGTAGAACAACTATCTTTGAAATACAGATTGTGTACGATAAACGGCTTGTTGAAGTGTTTCTATACGTTGAAGTATTTGAGGTTTTATTAAATTTGTACCTTGTCTCAATTCGAATGGAACACTAGTTGATGATAAACGACGAACTTGATTATTATTTTGATTAATATGAATAAATGATGTAACTGAATATTCCTTAGAAATATTTATATGTATATTAGATTTTGCTATACGACGGCCAATTATAGAATTTGATAAAGGAAAAACGTTGTTGATTAAAGAATATTGTTCATTATTCAAAGATGAATATTCTTCCATGATATAGATATAAATCTAGTAAACAAATTCTATTCATTTATTTAGATAAGCGCCAATAAAAATTATGATATTGGTCATTTTGTTTGTAAATGTTCAGAACGTGTAAGATTTTATATTTTAGTTTTCTTATTGACTATTTTTTCAGTTTATTTTTATTCATCAAGACACATACTGAACATCGTCCAACATACCAATATTGTCTTAGTGTAATGGAACAATGTCAATCTCTATTTGATATCACATGTTTTACACAATTACCAACCGCACTCAATGAATTATATTATCGATTTGGTGAATTAACAAATTTTAAACGATCGATTGCAAGTACACTCGGTGTTCTAGGTATGTCAACAATAGAAACAAGTCATTTTCTTATTGAATTTCGGTATTTTTATAGAAAATTCAAGATTGATTAGTTGTCCGAAATTAATTAAAACATTACAGCAAACATTGGATGATACAAAATCGAATGAATTAATTACATTTAAAAAGATGGTAAAAATCAATGATATGAATGAGTAAGATTAATTTTTTAGATATTGTTTTCATGTAGTTCTAATGTTTTATAAAAGTAACATGCATAGTAATAGTTTAAATTGAATTATAAACTAAACGATGAATTTGTCATATTGTAAAGATTCTTTTATTTGTTTCATCTAGAGCTATTTCAAAGATTCGTTCATACGATGATTTTGTGCCGTACTATCATCAATTCATCGAACAGATGGCTAATTTACTGGGTATGAAAAGAAAAAAAGACAAGCAAACGTTAACAAAAAAGAAAATTTTCCTATATTAAAATGCGTTCTATTTTTCAGAAGTGTCAAAAGGTGATGAAATTATACCAGCTATAAAAACACTCAAATTATTAGCACATGATGAAGGTGATCAACCTAACACGCAACGAGCACAATCATTAGTGCGTGCATCATCATTAAATATGAATAACAATTCTCATGAACATAATTTAACACATTCAAAATCTCTTCGAACAAATTCATTGAGGCCGAACACCGAAGAGTCAACTACAAATAAATTGCATAGCTCAGAGAAACAAAATGAAGACAGTGAACAACAAGCTGGAACAGACGAAGGAGATTGTTAATCAATCATGTTAATGCTTGCTTTTGTGCGTGTGTCAATGTAGAATAGATGTTGTTTTCCTATGTATCTTATACTTTTAATTAACAAAACAAAGAAAGAAAAAAGAGTTCGTTTATCCATTAATTTTTCTTTCATGATACACATTACTTAGTATTCAATAGTTTTTAAGTGGATGACTACGTCAAAAATCATATCTGCTCATTTCTTGTACTGTCACACATGGAACTTCTTTGAATTCAATCAATAAGAATCTTTTCCGAACGACGAATGACGTCGAGTCTTTAGATATATCTTGTAATGAAATATTATTTTTCTGGCAAGTTCTTTTCCTATAAAGATGTATGACATTAAATAAAAATCTGTTATTTCAATAGAATTGTTATGTGTTAGAAAATAGAAAGAAATTTAGAAGAGTAGAAAAGAACTTGAACCGAGAAAAAAGTACAAGCCTTAGTAATTGTCTAATATTTATACTTGATCTTAAGTTACTTGTGATATCATAAAATAAGCAGAGAGAAGTTCATAGGTGATGACCTGATGTAATTAAAGTTGTCTATGTACATGTCACTTGATGAAGAAGACCTACACTTTATTTCATGAGTTTTTCTTTCACAGATTTAATTTGAAAAATCAAATAGACTTCAATCTTGAAGTTGTCCAACAGTTCATTAAAAGTTAATCAATTTCAAGTGAATTGTGATATATTTTAACAAGGATTTTTTATACAGTAGTACTTCATTACTTAACTTTGCAATATAATTTACGTAAGCACTCTCGTACTCGAACAACAGGTCAATAAACTTGAAGAATAATAAAAGAATCAAAATCAAAATCAATTTCATTTTCTACTTTTACAACTCTAATCTATGTGTTCACACAAGCATTTATCCATCAAAAAGAAAAGTTATTTAACAAAGAACAAAACGCTAACAACTGCCTGAATGAACAACAACAGAAACAAGATATTACATGCATACAATCGATCTTCGAGATTGAGAGGACATGTTGAGAAGTTAGTCCATCTTTATCAAGCGAGAAATATGCCTATGGGACAATGAGCAAATACACATACATTTGTCATTCACGAAGAAAAGTGCCTGAAGAATTTGAATCAAAGAAAGTGCTTGATACTTCGAAAAGAGAAATTTTTAAAAATTTTATGACATGGACGATAATCAATTCGAATCTTGTACTTCACGTGCCATTCAATGACATAATCTACTGTTTTATAAGACGAAATGATTTATTTCATGTACATTTATGTACACTCTATCTAATTGGTGACCTGTAAATTCAAACAAAATATGGCAACTATTCTTAACAGAAAATCGACTTTACCATATAAAATACCTATCTACGTTTTTCTACTACGTAGAAAAATATTGATTAATGTATTTCATTCTGAGCTGTATATCGAATCTGTTGGAAAAAAAAACTATGGCGTTAGATAGAACAAGCAAAAATTTACAAGTACATAGAAAAGATAATCCCATGTAAAATCCTCTCTGTTTGAAAATATCGAACAATAAGAATAAAAGCTAACATTGCTCGATAGTTCCCTGTTTAATAAGCGTACAGCTTCTTTTCCGTTTCGTGTTACGAAAAATACGAAACAGCCATATCCCATATATCATTATCAGAGTTATTTACATCCCTTGATTCAGACTGTCGTTACAGTTCTAAGCTATTCAATGAAAGAAAAATTCTTTATATTGAGTTTGTGAAACGCGAAAATGTATTTACTGTGTTCCTCGGTATCAATTCACATGCAAACAAGAATAAAATAAAAATCAATGTAGCCATGTTAAGTAATTATATTTCTGACATTGTTGTTCACTAAATTCTGTTACACAAAATTCAATAGTGATTGACTTTCGTACAAAGAAACGGAAAAATAGCTGTACATGTATTAAACAGTTGACTCACGAGTAATGCGAACTTTGCTTGATCTCGTATTATTTGATATTTTTAAACGGATAGGATTATACATGAAATTATCTTTTTCCACATATTAAATGTAGATTTTTGCTTTTTCTACCTAACGTCGAAGTTTGTTTTCAAACGGACTTCGGTCATGATTCAGAATTGAGTGTGTAAAAGACCCACGAATTAATTAGACTCATCCGGCGTTGTTTTTTTCAGCTGAACTTGTGCAGAAGAACTTAAGCCCCCCCCCCTCCCCTCACAATTGACTTGCCACTTTGGAGCGTATGTTTGGGCTTAGTGAGAAATTGTTGTGATAAAACTTTCAGCCTCATAAACCTTACTACACGAGACTTATGGTTTGTTTTATAGCTTCCACGAAAATTGTTATAACTTAGCCTCCATACGCAACTTTTCATCGGACAGAATTTTGAAATTAACTTCTCTTAAGCTTTTATAAGCATTTTATTCCGTATGACTGTCAAATTAAGTATAAAAAACGCACTAAATCGGACGATTCTCAGTCCAAGAATCAAATATCGAAAATCTGATCGATGAAAAGTTAGCTCTAATCGAGAACTTTAAAATATTTAAAAAACAGGGGTAAGCTAAAGCCGAACGGGAATATAGCAATTTTCCTACGTCAAAAGTATGTATTGAGAAAGGCGCTAAAGAAATTTTGGAAGTGAATTTTTCACTCAAACGTTTAAAAACTACTTTTTAAATGGAATATTTCTAACATATTGCATTAGAATTCGTTTTTGCGGTGTCCATCGATTCATATGTTGTAGACTTGAACAAAACACCCCTATATCAACTACGAAAAATTTCGTCAAAAATATCGAAAAATATGATAGTAGGGACGAGAGTATTTCTTTCGCAAGTCTTTCAAAGCTTAACTGTTTTTCAAAAACCTATATACGTATATATTCAGAAAGAGAAGATCACGGGGCATATTTATATACTAAAAACTAAATTTCCGACTTTTCTTTTTTAGAAAAGTCGGATTTTCTGAAGGGGGGGGGGCGGGATTAAACATACTTTTTCATGCCAGCACAATATCTAGTGTAACAAAGTTCTGTCGTACTCTGTAGGTATTCGACTGTTTTTTTTCTCTTTTTATATTTGTTGATTACTAAGAAGTACGGCGATCCTCGCTAAATTGCTGTAATAGTATGTGTTTTGTACGGCAAGCATTTGCTCATTTGTATTTCTGATCGACCAAAAGTAAACTCTTTGCGCTTTTAATTGACTAATCTTCTGGCTTGCTGCAATTAATAAGACGTTAAAAATGTTCTACCTTCAGAAAAAATCTCAACATTTCGCTCATATTGCTTGGTAGATTTCAAAATTAAAGAATGATTGAATAGGTACGATTCGATAGGTTTTCAATTCATAATCGTTGAAAAGAAAACTTATTTCACAAGCAACGGATAGATATTAAAAAAATTCGTTCAAATTATTTAAGCAGAAAAAAGCTGATTAAGTTATCGGTGAGATAAATAAAATCTTATTCTCCAAGATTTTCACATTTTAAACCGGCCGATTTTGGGCTTAACTTGAAAGAGATGTTTGCAATATACACATGCACTATCGTTGAACATTTTTACTAGGAAGATTTTAGTGTTTTATTAATGTCAATCAGTGAATATATCAAATTATTGTCTTTGAAAGAAACAAAGTAAAATAGTCAAGATCATCAGAATATTGTAAATATTACATGATAGTATTCAATGCATGAGAAGAATTTGAATTCTATTGAATCGAATATATTCTTGTATTTTAATATTTATAATTCGAATCTATTATATTATTGGATAGATGTACTTACATCTTTTGTTGTTCAGTTCTCTACTGCTTCGAATTCTCTATTAATTGATAAATCGTAATTTTCTCTAGTAACTTTGAAAATTTCGTATTCTTTGAGCGTGTAACATATAAAGAATAGAAGTAGCATAAATCTTGCCGCATGATTTGTTTTCCCGGTGAACATATTTTTCTTTGATAGTAATACAACTTTAGTTTTACATTTGTTCTAAAAATTTCTCATAGAAAACATCAAGATTATAACTCAGTAATCGTAACACTTTTGTATAGGCTTTAACTATTCTGCTATCCTAGATGCATTGGCAAAAAAAATTTCGAAACGATAAACTATTTCGAAAGATTAAAATCACAACTTTCAATTTGAATATTTGCTAGAGACGTGCAGGAGCGGAACGAAAATTTTTTAAATATTTCTCCTCTTTGTTGAATTAGATCTGGTTAATTTATTGACTAGAAATGTTTCCCGTTCAATTCTTTACAAAAAGAAGGTATCAACTGCTTTATTGTAGAATCCTAAGATGCGAAGTCGCATGAGAAGTATCAAAATGGAGAAAAAATTAAATGCATATACGCTGAAAATAGTTCTTTTTTTTCCGAAATTTTGTGAAAGAGTACGATAAAAGAAGTCATCTTGTAGGTTTTGGAAAATTCTAATTTCTGCCTTTAATTTGCTACTGTTTCAAAAAATGAAGATTTTTTATTAATACTTTAAGCCTCTCCATAAAAAAAAACACGAAGCCTGCTCAAAATTAATCCGTTCAGACGTATTTTTATAATTGAAATTGAAAAGTAACGTTTAATCATTATGACCAGATTTTTAAGGCTTAAAAGCAAAACTATTTTTTTCAAACATGTAAACAAAGAAAAATTTGTTGTTTTGTTTTGCATGTCGAATATTAGGACTCCAACACATCGCTATCTACACGAATAGATAGAACCTCGTTGAAATTACACAAAATGTATGGAAGCTTTTTACTCATCGTTGTGCAACCATTCGAAAAAGTATTGCTTTATTAGAGAAAATAATCTGCATTTTGCCCGTCCATTTCGCCAATAAAATGCATCATACGTTTTTGTAGAGGATTAAACAGGAAACAATATAGTATATAAATTATCTCGATCGAATTCAACGAGAAGGAGGAATGTTAATAAAAATACAAACTGTGTAATTTATTCTGGCTCACTCGATTAATTTTTTTGTAGAAGCTATCAAAATTAAAAAATTAAAAGGCATTTTAAATATGAAACGAATAAATTCTGCAACGCTTTCCTCTAAACCAGAGCAGATAATAGAAAAGTAAAAAAATCAGTGGAACCGAAAAGAAAAACTCGGTCACACACATGGTTAATCCATAAATTCATACGTTTCTCAAATTCGTCATATTATCATATCAACAATGTCAAAGTCAAGCTTGATATTTTATTTTCAGTGATAGTTAGAATTGTATTAAGTAATATAAAAGATAATTCCGATAGACTTACATTGTTCGACAGAAAGATATTGTTTAGGAATCTTTGAATATCGATAATAACGTTTCCGTCGACTTTCGATGTTCCATAGACCTAGAGAACAATAATCTATCAGTTTTGATACGTTTATTTCTTTGCATATAGTCACACGAAGAATAACAATTGGAAGCAAGAAAGGAAGAAAAACATATACACAACATTGTATTTAAGGAAAAAAATAAATTTCGAACAATAGAATCGATAAAGATGACGTTGTATTTTCGATTGAAATTTTCCTCAAATATTTCACTTATGACTAGGGCAATATCTAACAAACAATTCTAACAGTATGGAAAAAGATCTCGCAAATAATGAATTCAAACTGACATCTGGTTTTTAAATTATAGATACAATTTTTGTTCAGAAATATAAACAAATCAGATATGGATATCACAAAAAAAAATACTTTTCCGAAAGATTAATAGATAAAAAAAACACAAATTACGTCCGTAGTCGTTTCAGTGAAGTTGGCTAAAATAAATGAATCAATTTTTTAAATTTTATACCGAGATCAACTTGGTTTACTTTTTCATTTTTCTTTTTTGATCTTTCGCTTGGTTTCTTGCCAGAAGAAGCAGGCAATGAAATATCAGACTGTTTTTTAGTATGTGATTGATTTTCACCATTACGAGTATCATTTCTTGAATTTTCTGAAAATCAACGAATTAGGTTTTTTTTTTCCATCATACACAAAATAATGTGAAAACATCTGCATGATTTATTCTATTTATTTATTTCTGCAAGTAGCTAGTGTTTGATCTACTAGACAAAGTCAGAAATTGCTAGTCAACCGAATTTGAAATCGTCTCATCTACTACTCATGAGATGGTCGTAGATTCAATTTCATTAGATGTATTTGCTTAGAAGCTGTCGACTGATATGAACATAGAAAGTTTTCCTAGATGCTCGAATTCTGTTGACAATACTTGAATGTTCAATAAGTTATATTTACTTGAAGATTCTTTCCCTTGATGATCTATAAAATAAATCAATTTTTTTTATCATAAAATTTCTTCATTGAAATATACTTTTATTTATTTGCTCACCATTTGTTCGACGATCAAGTCCATAGCTAAAATGAATTCGGATAAATTTTCAAAAATTGATTTGATAAATGTTTACTTTTTATCTAATTCAACTCGTTTAAGTCGAACGACGACGTTTTGATTCAATTGAGAATTATTAGTCTTTGCATGGACTAGATATAATGATGACTATGTACTATTTCTGAAAAATAAAAGTACATGAAATTCGTACTTTTTTCTTGTTTCATTATGGGCGTATCTTTTAATAAATTCGAATCGATTTCTTCAATGCAAAGCTCTGTTATATCCGATTCTACTTCACTTTTAATAATAACTAAAATAAGAAAAATGCATGTGCCAACAAAAGAAAAGTTGACGCTCTCTTTCTCTCGATTTTCTATACCTCGCTCTGGTTGAAAAATCGCAATAGCTCTATGAATTTTTTCCAGAACAGGACGAATTTCTTCAATAGGAATAAGATTTGTTGATTTACGTAATAGTAATGATGATGCTTGATGAACAAGTTCTCGATAGGATTCCATTTGTTTTTCGAATAGTGTTTGGTAAACTATTAAGCAATCTCGAAGTTCATTAAGAATCGCATCGTTTTGTTTTTTTTCTTCTTCATAATAAATATTGTGAGCGTTTAAATGAAAGAGACATAATAAACGATCACAATGAATTGAACATCGAAATAATCGTACTGATGCAGAAGTCGATGACGATTGAGAACACGCCGGATCTTCACAGAGACCCAGCGCAGATATCATGTTGATCTAAAAACAAAACTACAGTACCTATATTTAATTATAGATAGAATATCGTATATTGAAACGTGTATTTGTCGACTTATACAAATAAAGTTAATCATAATATTACTGTTACAATTCATACCACGGCTTGCTCAATACACATGTCATTCAACGTGATCCCTGCCAGACCCACGCTAACATTGCACTGAAGGATGTATTCACCTATCAAAGTGGAAGAATAATTTTGAAGTTAGTTGAAAATGACATTCTAGATTCGATTTCAGTGCAGCCTAACATGATCAAGCTATCAGCATGAAAGACAGAATCCGAATAGACAAGGGTTGTACAATTGATACGTACTGCAGATGACACTGAAAAATGTTTCATGGTAGTACATCAACTTTTGAGTACAAACAGAAAGCATACTCTTCAATTTTTCTAGTTTCTTATCATTAACAAGAAAAAATAGCAACTAGAAATATGATCGACGGTTAATTACTGACTCATCTAAATAACGAAAATACAAAGATGATTTCACAAATAATATTAGATGAATTCAAGAAAAGATTTTTTTGAAGAATGTTGGTTAGAATCAATGGAGTTAGTAAATAATGTTCAGGGTTGTGTTCCTTTCTACATATTCACTTGTGTATTCTTCTATAAATTCATCACTTACTTACTGTTCATTTGAACTTCTAAAATTAGATCAAAACATATGATGAAGAAAAGTGGGCACGTAGTTTTTACAATTTTTCTTGACACATCTGAATGCAGACATTTAACAAACAAAGGATGTCATATATAGATAAATAGATAGATAGATGCATGTACGTATATATACATTCATACGATCATTATGTATTGTCCATAAGTCCAAACTATACCTACAATCTTTATTTTGTGCATAGAATGGCGACAGTTGTCGTTAATTGTAGATAAAGTATTTGGGAAAGATATTCAAGTAATCTTCTCGGTTATATGGCAGTTTTTTTTTAATCTATGTTCATCAGCTTATTTTTTTTGTTAAATAACTAATCAGTTGCTAGTCGTTGGATTTTGGCATGTGTTGGAGTTCAGTGAGATCTGAGTGTTTTTAAAACACGCCCGCTGCTTTTTTTTTATCAAATGAACCGTTATTGACTCTCTGTTGTTGTTCTCGGATATCATAGAATTATTCTGATAGATTAGATTTTACATGTTTGCTTATATTCATCACAAATAAGATCTTGTAACACATTTTTTACATTTCAGAATAACTAAAATTGCCTCATTCCTTGATTAGATTACATAAAAAGAAAAATATTAAACTATGTTACAAATTCTACTCAAGATTTTCTAATGAATAATAGTAGAATATTCAAAATCACCATGATCAATAACCTCTGAGAACACTTCGGATTAGTGAGTGTACCAATAGAAATGAGAAATTTACAAAGACCATTGTAAATAATGAATAAATATTTTAAAAAATCAATGCATCTAGTAGAAATTGAATCCGTCTCATGTTATTCACGATATCATTCGTTAACTACTCTGCATAGAGAAGAAATGTTCTCAATGTTTCTTTATCATGTATTGTTTTATTTTCTTGTTAAACATGATTTCTATGGCTTGGATATTTATTTATTCGCTGATAAATACATCATTAGTTTCATTTTTCAATTTCATTTGCATAATGTGTTTTCATGAAAACGAGAAAAACAAGCACTGAATAAGTAAATTATTTACTTTTTCTTTATTACGGTGATAGTAGAGCTGTTCAAGTACAAAATTTCTCGAATACGAGTACTAACAAAATCATACTCAAATAACAGTCGTTCAAATATATCGTCTAGCTTTGGGGATAGTGTCCTTATTGAATACATAAATATACATTTATTTAGCACAAGTTGAACAAATGGCATTAAAATGAATCGTACACAATCAAATTTTACTAGTACAGCACCCACTGTTATAAGAATGGTATCTGATACGAATCTGTTGTTGATAGACCTAGTACGTCAACTGGTGATTATTCTCTTATGTTAGAATCAAAGCGAAATCTATTTGATGTGTTACACACCAACAGCTTCAGTACGCTCAGTAGAACAAGAGACTGTAGCTTCGGTAAGCATCTACTGATTCTGTGAGAAGAAATAAATTTTATTAATGTCGATACAAAAAAAAACAATGAACTTAAGAACAATAGTTAACCTATTGGTAGAGCCTCAGGCTGTTCACCGTCGATTTTTAGACCAATTCGAAATTCGAACGACATAATAGAGTTGACTTGTCTGATCAATACTCAACCTATGCATTCACTCATTACAATGTTTTGCACAAGCTTACTATGAAAATTTTTTATCGTTAGATTCTGATTGTCCTTCTCATTTTTATTTTCTGTACTTGATCTAAAAATATTACTTCCATGTCTAATCATATTCAAATCAAGCCGATGGAAAATTTTTTTCATCACTTTTATACATACATCAATATCTCGTAAATGAATCATCGTCAACTTTCGATCGAAAATAGTATCCGTCAATTTTCATTTTTTTATTTGTTGTCAGCTAAATAAATTCAATTCCACTACGATACTTGCTACGAGGCGGCTCTTCATGAGTAAAGAAAAGATCAGTATTTGAACATTTACGTGGTGCTATAGTGTATACGTGACATCTAAAATAATTTATTTACATGGAAATGACATATCAAAATCAATGAACTATGGCCAATATCAACAGTGATCAAAAGACGATATGAGATCGTCAGTAATATTGATGTGTCGTTCAACACAGACAACATTTGAACTGACATATTTCTTGCTCTTCAGCAAAAGTGTCTAGAAATACGCAAAATGTATTAGTCATCGAAGTTTAATTTTAGTTTACTATTAAACTATGCAGGATTTCTTGTAACAATTAAGTTCATGCTTCATTCGAATTCTCCAATGAAAATCATCGTTCAAAGTATTTTAGTCTTCGAAATTTTTTCTCTATGTTAGGCTCACTAGAAAACGCTTATTAGCACAGTCTCTTTGGGGTTGAAATGCGGAACTCACATAATTCTTTCGTAAAATATTCTGAGCGCTTTGAGTGTCTGTAATGGAGGCGGAGGAGTGATGAGTCCCAACAACTTCATCTTAAAACTTTCACTCAGAATTTTCTTCGAAAATAGATGTGAGTTCCACAAAATTACTTATTTTTAGTTTCTAATTTAGATGAACAACGTAGATGAGTTGTGCTTCTAGATGAAATGACGTGTTGTTTATCTAGTAGATTCTGTATTTTGAATGAATTAACTTAATTAATTTCAAAAACAAAACTTATTAATATCTAAAACTACTAATTATGTTCAATGTCATTTAGTGGATTTGTATTCAATTGAAGTGTAAGATCTTCATTTGGTTGATGATCATTATTATTATTCGATGAAATAAAATCTGATTTACTAGTATGAAGATATGGTTGTGTTCTGTCGGTTGTTGTATTGTATTTGACGATGATTTTCATTACTTTATTTGATGCCGATGCTTGACTCATATCATCATCTAAACTATTGTCATTTATGTGCGTCAATTGTTGATATGAATCAGCTGTAAATATTGGTGATTTTTGACGACGATGATTAGAGCAAAACTTATTAAACATATCTATCATTAACAATCGTTGCTTATATGTTGAAAGCATATAAATACATCCTATGCCAATTATAAGACATAAAAGAATAAATATGAATGATGAAATGGAGAGTGAATGTTGTCGATTATAGATGATTGTTTGAAAGTTATCATTACACATTCCATTTGGAATATAAATATTTACTTTTCCTTGCATTTGATGACAATCATGAATTTGTTTATCGAACGAACACTTATTTTCTTCTTGTTCAACTTCATCGAGAGACATATTAAAATAACATAATGGTGTCAGATCCTTTAGAACTAACGGATTAACAGTATGACGAAGACGGCGATATAAATAGAACACTGAACATGAACATGGATTATTATGTAAAATTTTGATTGGTAGATGCCCTGGTATGTCAACAATTCGGCATAAATCATTGTTAGTTAGTACTCGATCAAGAATTTCTAAACGTTCTAATGTTATTGATTGATTGAAACGAAAATAAAAATCTGATGAATTCATTATTTGAAATAGTAATTCACCACCTTGAACTAGAGAGAAAATTTTCTTTTATCACATAGCAGCCGTATAATCAAGCAAATCAATAAATACCTTCATTAATATTAACAAAAGCATTTGTTGCCATTTGTAATGTTCCATATGAATGTTGAAAACCAATGCGCATTGTACTCGAACGCCAAATATCAATATTTTGAATAGCATTGTTTTCAAATATTAAATTTTTACCATGTTTTATCCAAATATCAAGCAATGATCGATCTTCTTGATGAAAATAATTTAATGATTGATGCATAAAATAAACATCTAAAGGATATACAATGACGATAGATAATTTTGATTGTGCACGTTGACTTATATTTAGAAAAGTATTCGGTGTAAATAGTATATTTCTTCCATAGTTTAATTGAAATTGAAATGTTGAATTAATATCTTGTTTTATTTGACTGAAGGTTTCTGCTGGTAAACATAAATCTTTTGTTATATTATAGATTGAGAGTATAATTGAAGATTTAACTAGAAGAATGCATTAATTTCCTTTTCTATCATAGAATAAAAAATAACGACCGAGCTTACCTTGAGTTATTGTACCGAATAGAGTTTTCTCAATGGTCAGACTTCGAAAATTTGATAATGTTAAATAAAATTGTGATTGATCCAATTGATGAAGATCAAAAAATGATGCATGTCCAAGTAGTGCATGTTCGAAACGATCGAATTGAATTCGTAATTTACTCGCATGTCCTTGTGTTATATGATCAAAACTATGTTCATTTAGTATAGCTCGAATAAAATTAGAAAAATATAATTCCATTGTTGCATATTGAGATAAGATTATCGAGCCTAGAATAGTTTAAAATGATGTTTTTTCGATTAAAAACTCTAGTACAACATACGATTTACCTGAATTCGATTGAAATTGTATTGTATCTTTCAAGTAAAGTATTGAAAATCGAAATTCACTGTCATTACTAAATTTAATACCATCAAATACGTATTGTTCGACTGTTAATAATGGTGATGTGACATTAAATATTTCAACATCGATTTTAGATTTTGGTTGCATTGATATGTCATCAAACATTCTTGTTGGTATGATTGAGGATGCATATTTAGCAATTTTAATTGATAATAGTCGATCTTGACCAATATTAATTTTCGAAAATGTATTCGACGATACAGCATTTAATTGAGCAAATTGTATTGTAAATGATTTACTGCTATCAAACTCAAATAAATCATAGTAATGAAATGATTCGGATGGTAGTATATTAACATTCTCGTCGAAAAAGATTGTATTATAACGATAGCAAGCTCGACAACTTTTAGGTAATGAGGAGCATTGTATATAGCCTTTTGCTAAACTGCATGTACATTGATGATTTTGAAGTTCCTTATCATTGGAACAAGAAGCATCCGCTTTAGTAAAACAACTGAACAACAGACACCAAACTACGAATAAGAACAACATGCTTATATATGCGTTTGCTCGTCTGTCTGTCTGCCTGTCTGCCTACTTGTCTACGCTAAAGTACATATATATATATATATATATAT
This sequence comes from Rotaria macrura, assembly GCA_900239685.1. Lineage (NCBI taxonomy): Eukaryota > Metazoa > Rotifera > Eurotatoria > Philodinida > Philodinidae > Rotaria > Rotaria macrura. Next base: position 52,860 of record OENT01000012.1, read on the forward strand.
ATATATGTATACGGACGAATAGCTTGCGTGTTGGATACCTACATGTATGAAGTAGAAGCGGTCAATTTTCTACCAAACTTTTTTTTCTTCGTGAGACAAAGAATGGACGAAAAAAACAAGAAGTAAAGAAAGAGAATAAAGAATTGAATTTTATGTCTACTCTATGTTCTTGATCGGTGATGAACGATAACAACTGATTGTGTAAGGTAATATCGATTAGCCGACCGCTGCCTTTCATAAAGAGAACATCTATTACAATTTCTTATTACATCTAACATAATAAGTTCTCGAGATTTTTCATGTCTATACGTTAAAGACCAAATGTCGTTATTTGTAAAGTAAACTGTTTCAATCATGTGACTCAATGATAAAGTCATTGAATATCTCACTGTGTACCTTATAAATGAATTAACAATAGGCCATCGTCTCCATATGTGATTGTCTCTAATATAAAATGCTTATTAGAATAAAGAAAAAAAAACGCAACATTGCTTCTACCTTAAAAGTTTAGAGAGAAATGACATGTTGATAAATGAAAAGAATAGATTGTTGAATTTCGGAAGTGTTTCTCATTTTATTTCATAGATTTACGCTTTCTGAGACTTCGATGATAATGACAGTGCAATATGTTTCATGTAGCATATGTTATTGATTCAGAATTCTTGTATACTTCCATTGGTATGACTAGAATTCATTCTTTATGTCTTAGATCACAAACATACTTATATGGGTTGTTGTCTACAAATATCCTTGATGTCACCTACAAGAATTAATATAACGAATCTTATTTAAAAGAACTATGTTTGTACATATCAGTCTAATATGCCGAAACTTGTTATTCAACGCAGTATCAATGATTTTACATAGACAACGTTTCCAGTTTCATCCTTCTGAGCATCTAGCGAAGATAGAAGAACATCATGTTCATTAGTCATTTTAAAAATAGGTCAATGATTATCGTACATCTGTTTCTTTTTCACACATATGTTCGAATGATCCATCCGCAAGTTTTCACAACAAACGATTAAATAGACTAGATCGTAGTTGAAACTACGAATGTAACGTACGTTCAAACGAAATCTTTCCACATGACACAATTATGCTGTTTGTCAATGTAAAATAATTAGTTATTTGTTAGTATGAATAAGATAATCATTTTTCCTCACTTTTAAAACGATGCAAACGATTAGATTATATAATATAGAGTGATAATCAGAATAAGATTACAGTCAGATGTACGATAATTTTCTTCTTTTTTTTTTTTTGTTGGTATTCATTCAATGTTATCCAATAGTTTATTTTATTTTCATGAATCACAAGAATCAAAAACTTTAAAATTCCATGTCGAGTGTATAAAAAGAAAATAGTAAAAATGATAATAGTGTAGTTTTTTTGAAATCTTATCTAATGATTCGCTCAAGTCGATTTTTTCTTTTGTAGGATGTTTTTCGAAGAATAAAGTCAAGACGTTGTGCATTCTTTTGTTGCGCTTGGTTAATGACGTCAACGTATTGAGTTTGTGTTTCATAGCCTGAACTTTTAACCTGTACCGCGTATGTACCATTAATCAGTAGACGATAATAATCACCTTTTTCATCTATGTATCAAAAATAAAAATAATAGCAACATATAATTTCTGATTTCTTTCATAAAGACATCCTACTTGATATAATATCGTGATCGATATATTCCAACGTATTATTAATTAATCTAAAGACTTTAATAGTTGCATCAGAAATCATGTCACCACCTTCATTTTGAATAAGACCTTTAATACCTAAGTGAGTCTGAAATTTAAAAATCAACTAGAAAATTATCGCTTTATTCTTTTGTGGTTTTTTTTTGACCTGCCACATATAATCAATCAATGCATTTTTATTATCATTCCAGTACGTGGGTAATTCACTTCCAGGTGGAAATCCACGGCAACCCATTTCCATCGATAATTCAAAACAATTACTTACTAAATAATTAAAATCTTGCATTCCACCACATAATGTATACCTACATGAACAAGAAATCGATTCTATTTAGAGATGCACAATATGAAACTATTGACTATTCATTCCTATGAGAATTTATCTTTAGGTCTTATTAATTTCCAACAGAAACTATGTGTCCTATTCAGGTTTGTATGATCTATGAATACTTTGAAAGCAGTTCAGATTGAAAGCTTACTACTGTTGAAATATGATTACAATAGAAAAATCCTCCAATATACATTCTATAATGAGATTTGAATAGTGCCAAGAATTCTGTGAAGATTATACACATTGATATTCTTCTCTTATATTATAAACTCAATATTGACTTCTGTACGGTATAGTTTTAAATTGTACTACTAAGTTAATCATAATGCTGTTCTATACATTCTAAAATTGAATTTTTATGACATGTTAGCAATAACATTGAATGCAAAATTGATGGGATGAATATAATTTACTTTGTCTTCGTAATGAACACATTTTCTAACAAAATTAGAATATATTTTTCATTCAAATACGTTCTGTTGTAAGAAAATACAATTTCAAAATAGTTTCTACTAGTTTTGCTTTTGTCTCAAAGCGTTTCTATCAATGCAACACAACGTTCTTTATGCGGTAGGGATCTCTGATGTACTATAACAATGTCCTACGTAGTTTATAGCCATAAAAATCGATATCGTACTATCACATGATTCTATACTCATTGAGTAATACATTTATAATCTTACTTATATTGCAGATACCATGCATAGGAATGATTGTATCCAATATATTTTTACAAATCAGGAGACCATCATAATAGTATTGCGAGAGATATATTTTCTGTCTTTATGAGAATTTTAGTTTTTATTGTATAATCTAATTATGGAAAAAATAGCACACTAAGCACAAATATCTAATCAAATTTTTGAATTGGGTCGGATTCGGATTTCAAAAAGTCAGAATTGTGCACGAATGTAATTCGTCAATAACAAAGATCCACTATTGCGATCGCAATAACTGATTTTCATACCAAACTCTAATCTGAGTATTTATTTGTTGCACATCAAAATACATATGATGAGCATAAAACTGACTTTGAGAAGAATCTGACTCTAAGAAATATTATCTCATGAAACTAGATAGTAGTGTAAACTAGGCCGAATTCTCGTCAAAACAACTCATTTAGTTACCATGCTGCACCATTCGTAATTCCATCTTCAAAAATTTCACTACCACAAGATTTCGTTTGCGATCGCATTTTCCCATGACTATAAGAATAGGATCTTGCTAATTGTCTATAAAATTCAAGACAATACAAAAAAAGCAGATGGCAAATGAAGATTTACTGTAATAATGAGTCATCAGGTGTGGCTGAATACATATTACTATGATTTGCTGAATCATCATATGGATAACTAGCAACAAGATCACCATTATGAAGATTAGCCGACAATACAAACGGATTTGTCATAATCCAAAAAGCAACTGCGATTGTTTCAGGTTGATACTAAACGGAAACATACATGTTTGACGTGTAACTTGACTTTTATTGAATCAAATTTTCTTCTTACAGGCTGACCTTGACAATCATGTTTTGACATGAGTTTAATAAATGTTTCAATATAAAAATGATTATTTCTTTTTATAGAATTATTATTATATTTGAAAATAAACCAATCTAAATTAGGAAAATTGCGATTCAAATCAACATTATTTGCATTTGTACGACCAACATTCGAAAATATTGTACCGAACTCCTAAATGAAAATAAAATAGACTGAATCATTGTTAGTTAATATTTGATAATCTAACTTTTAACATCATTGAAGCATAAGTATATCGTCCGGGTGCTAGAAGTTTCAAGGAAGTCTCAACATGTGTTTCCCATCCATCTGTTAAAACATTTTCGTTTTGAGGAAAGTGATTATATGTTGTAAAATTTATTTACCTGGATTCATCGATGGCATCAGATGTATACGTGTATTTTCAATTAAATTTGTTATTTCTTCATTTCCATTCGTATATTCTTGACAAAGATAATCGGCTAATCGTAATAATAATTCTCGGCCAACGACTTCGTTTCCATGCATATTGCCAACATATTTAAATTCTGGTTCGAGTACTTCATGACTTTTTGGATTATCAGAAAATACAATAACACGCAATGGCCGATTTTCATTTGATCTCAAATGTAAATCATATATATAAGTGATATCAGGACATTGCATGTGTACACGATCTAGTGTAGCAAACATTTCCTCTGTATTGTGATGATTTTCATATTCAACTAGTTCGATTTGTTTTTCACATAAACTCAGCATTATAAGACATGAAATAAGAATAAAATTTCGTACGTAGATTGATTTTGAATGCATTTTTGAATGATCTATAAAAGTAGAACTAAAAGATTAGAATTGTTACAACTGTTTTGACTAATTAAAACAAATCCAGTAATGCCATAGAATTACCTAGAAAGCCACAACTTACTCTACTCAAACTTACTGAATGAAGAAACAAGGATTTTTACTGATATTCTAGTTGTTTTACTCTATTTCTATTCCTCAATCACGATATATTCAAATATAACCAACACAACCAACCGGCATTGACACTATAGTAGTACAGAAAGAAAAAAAATCATTGCAAGTTTTATTTGAATGATTATTTTTTTTTTGCATCACCTATGACTCAATTCAATACATGTACATTCAAGTATGTCACATTTATTTAGCAGAAAGCAATCATTCATGCGTTACAAAGCCTCACAAGGAAAAGCATGTTGTATGTGGGAGTAAAGTAACTTGTAGCTTAGACGAATATTGCTATTTTACAGTGTGGCAATTGATTGTTCACACTCATGAAGAGTGATGTCAATCCTTAAAAGCCGAATGCCCTGTCCAATTGGCATGACTTTAACTACGATAAAGTTTAATAGAGAAGGTTATATGAAAAAATCAAAGGCTTTCTAAATTTGCATGACTCTAAAGATATCAAACATCAGAGATAAGAAAATAATTTTCGATTGAATTTTATACGAAAGCGAAGATCTTTCGAGACTATGGAATTTTACAATCATTTTTATTTTCTCAAGTTTTTTCTCATTAAAAAAATACACTATCTAACTTTCCTTTTTTTTTTGGACAACTATGTTTAGATATAGCCATAAAGCATTTCATAAGATCTTTCCGTGAATTTTATCTCATTCTACCAATCGCAGAACACTATCAAAAAGAAGATCGTTCTGCAACAGAATAATCCTTGTAATAAAAATATTGAAACAAAAGAATAATATGGACCTGAAAGTTTACTCAGCAATAGATAATGTGCTATCTACATAACTCAGAAATTTTCAGCCACAGCGATTCTTTACTTGGGAAGATAGTGCATATTAGTGAAAAGTCGAATTTTGCGAATTCCTGCTGAATTCCTTATCTTAGGAACACAGCGTTCATTTTTACTAAAAATTTCAGAACACATTAATGGAAGTGAAAGTTGTTTATGCACATACAGCCAGTTCAAACTTTCTTCTCATGCAGATCTTTGTGAGATGCTTTATTTCTGGTAATAAATGCCAAGTAGTTTCGGAAGAAGAGTAGATTAATTCGTTTTAACGATATTATAAGTATACTGAGAATTCATCAGGCCTATTTTCATGATTGTCTTCTTTCTTTTACACGGAGAACCGCCTTCAACTTTTAAGAGTTAACAATAAAATGTGTTTATAGGAATAAAATAACTAAATATTTAATAATGTCAAGTATTGATTTTGACTTTAGTTCATTGAAAATCAATTGAACAACATTCTCGTACGTCAAACCGAACATTTATCATTAATAATGAAATCTAATGATTAGTATATATGAATCCGTATAAGTCATGTTAACTTGATTCAAAGAAAAACGCTTTCTAATAGCATGATGCAAAGAAAAGAACTGTTTATTAATCATACGTATTCGTGCTTAGTGGAATGCTTATTTTTTTTTCCTAACGTAAACGATTCATTTTTGTTTTCATTCCTGAAGTATCTTTATTAGAGATTAGTAAAAATTAAATAGTAACATGATTTCTACATTATTTTCATTTCATAGAATGTGAAAAACCATAATTCGATGCACTGATTTTACACTGACATTCGCTTTCCACTTTACTACAATCGAATATCTGTAAAAAAAATCCATGAAAACATGAGTTCAAGTTGTCTATTTATCACCAAAATCCTAGATACTCAAGAACGCTAAGTTTCTTTCTTTCTACGTAACATATAGATCTTGTAACGTATTTTTAGTACAACTTCATTTGTTAAAGTGTTGTTTTCTTTTCAAATAAATCCCCATGAAAAGACAGATTATTTCAGTGGAAACCATCGATTTTTTCGTTCAGGCTTACTTTCTTTTTTTGCACTTACAAAATGTTCTAAAGAACTGTTCAGTCTATCTTACGAAACAATACTAAATCTTGTATTGAGACTAAATTTTTCAAAAGCAAGCTGACTTTCTAACAAGTAGAGCTTCCCATGAACATTTCACATGAATACCATTCAATTAACAATCTATATTTTCTCCTTCGAATGAAACAAAGTTCGAAAGAAAATTTCAGAAACCTTCTAGACAAATCACTACAATTAGAGGTGTCAGTTGTACGACTGAGTCGCTGTCGCCACCAAAATTCGAAAATGAAAATAATTACAATAGCGTGGACATAAATCAAAATAGATATTTTGTAGAAATAGTCTTTGACACAATCATTAAAAAAACTAGTGAGTAAGTTTTTTCCAATTTGGTATACATCGATTAAGTCTGTCTTGGAATAACTAAATCTCTTAGTATCGAATAAATATGAGTCATAATTCAGTATATATGCCACTCGATATTGCCTCCATGCAGTATCATGATGAAACTAACAGTCGAAATACATCTAATTCATTTATAATTTTTGGAATTATTACTATATTGGAAAATGAATCCATTTCATCTCATCTAAGAAATTAGTTCATTTAGAATTTTTAAGCTATCGGAGATTTCAAAAAAACGTAGCAGCTTTTTAGCACCGCCACCGATCGATCCGTCAGCATACACGTTTATTCACGATTCACATCCATCTAAACGAAACTACAGTATCTATCGTTTGAAAAACATAATTGTAGCAATTGACAAATTATGTTACAATAGCATGAGGAGTAAACTACTGAAATATTTCATTCTATTAAAGTCAAAATATAAATCGAACAAAAATGCAAATAGAAAACAAGTTACAATGAAACTAATTCCATCGAAATGTGTATTGACAGAAACATAAAAATGCATTACAACACAAGAATTTTCGTATCTTTTCCCAATGAAATATATCATTGCGTAATATTCTCTATTGCATGAACAAATGGGAAAGTTTTTTCGAGTTAATTAAATAAGATGATCCTAAAGATTCATCCGATGTAATTATATTCGATTCATTATTTGTTAGTATAGAATATATGATAGTGAGTAGAGATAAATAAAATTTGATATTAAATAATTTTAACTAAATGCATTTTTGTTTATCTCAGTATAACTTGATATCTTGATTAGAACAGCTTGCATCAATCGTGATCATTTTTAAAGAAATACATATCGAATTTATTGAAATATATAAAAATCTTAATATGCATGTGTCTTAATTTATAGGAACTCGTTCGACTTTTTGTTTCTTTCTGTTCGAAAGAAATGCGTTGTATCGTACGGATGAACAATGAAAATAGAATAAAAAACAAAGGAAGACCCTATCATATAAACAAAGAAACAAAGAAAAAGAAATGAAAGAAACTGCATTAGTCTAGTTGTTTAGGATGAATGCATGTATGCAAAATATCACAATTGATCTATAGTACCATCAATCATTCGAAATAAGCTTGATGAATTCGAGCTATTTCACGTAGAACTGATGTTTGAATAAGAAAACCTCGAGAATTATGTGTGACATCTTTCCATATTGCCATACCCTAAATAAATGAATTTTTCAAAAGTACTTCTCGAATTGTTAAATGCAAATAATAATACACATACATCTGTACGCAAATTAGGAAATGTTATGTTTGAACTGTAATGAAAATTCCATATTTCTGCTTCTGCCCAAGCATTATCCGTGTTGCGCAGATCATCAATATATCCTAGAATAAGAATTAGTTTTTTTTTTATAACTATTAAACCATATATAAAAAAACGACAATTTGAATAACCTCGATAAATCATGTGAGATTCAAATCCTGTCTGTTCAAAAGTACCAACAGATGAACGAGCAAATGAATCGAAATGCTAAACATTAAAATTAATTTTAATTGAATAGAAAACAAAATTCCATTTACAGAATATTAATTACTTCAATCATATCATTTTCACCAAATGATAAACTATTTTCTGAATCATCATCGTTAAAAGCAAGTTTATGAAAGCTACGACATATAGCACCATAGGGAGATTCAACACCTAAAACTTTTCCCTAAAAACCAAACCATATTGACTTACGACGAACATCAAAGAAAAATCATTCAATAGAAATACTCCTGGTAATTTCCAATCATTGGTAAATCTATCTTTGAATACCAATGCTTCTAAAATTCGTTGTCCATCAATGATAGCAAATTGACCACGATGTTTCTTCCATCGTGTTACGACTGCCATAATAGATTTATTGGGTCCCCAGCGTATCAAAGCACCACGACCACGTACGCCTGTGCGACCCATCGGATTTCTAAACGAATGAAAATCTAATCATATTTTTCTCTATATAAAATATTTCGTATGTATCTACAGTGGTACTAATAATTGAGCATCTAATCGATAGACTGAAGGTGTTCTATTTTCGGCATTTGCTATCCAAGTTGTGCGATCGATAATGATCTAAATATATTTAGTAGATGTTGATATATTAGAAGAAGAGAAAAGGAAAAACACCGAGAGAACCTTTCTTCCATCGGGTAGTTGTAATTCAACAACTTGATTCCATTTATAATCTGCCACTGACATATTTATATCAGTTTTTAGTGTTATCAATGGTGCTTCAATAGCACCGAATAGATCAAATGGAATAATTGGAGGTGATGTCATCGTAGATGTAACAGTAACCTCTTTTTCATCTTCATTATTTTCAATTGATTTTAATCTAAAATAATTATTAAATTCATTGATTGAATACGATTCTTATTAAACATCAAACTTACAAATCAGGTTCAACGAATGATCGTTCACTATCTTTGAAACAATCATGTTGTTTTGGTAATGAAATCACTATTGGATCGTATAGATCAAATGCCAACTAGAAAGACAAGATGTTATTTTTTTTCTATAGCGATTATATTAGAAATAAAATATTTTAATAAATAACCTTCCAAGGAATATGTCTTTCAGTAACTGGAAATCGTGGTTCATTTGTATAAATATACGGTGATTCTCTTGATAGCATATGAATAAATTTTTGACATTCAGGTAACGATCTATCTTCTTCTTTAATTGTTGAATGAATCTTTTCAAGAAGTATTTGTGAATCAATTATTAATTTTTCCAAAGTAACAACACGATCGTTAATCAATCTTAATGATTTTCGTTGTACATCCATATCTTTTTGCATGTTTGTTACACTAAAATAATTTATTCGTTTTCTTCAAATTTAGAAGACAAATAAAAGTTCATATTCTACCAATTCGTTAAACCATCCAATGTTTCTTGAACTTTATCAGCTTCTTGCGTTTTAGCATAAAATTCTTTAGCTTTGTATTTCCAATATAAGTTCGCTTCACTATCTTCCCAACTACGTCTTTCTGTCATCTGGAAGAAATTAAAATTTCGACAAGATAGATAAATCATAAAAGAAAATATTCTTCCTACGTACAACTTTATCTTCTTGTCGTTGTGCAATTTTTTTACATGGTTTACATGTAAGAAAACGTCCTAATAGTGTACGATTTTGGATTATTTCCGTTGACATATCGTTCAATTCATCTGTGTCTGTATCATTATCCGTTGCTGCTGAAATTAATGGAATGTTAAAACTTTCATTATCATTCTTATAATCAATATAGCTACCTGCCGTCAGTGTTCTTATTTGAGCTGTCATTGCAGAAGTATTTTTTTTATTAGAATAACCATGTAATCTTAAAATACATATACGACTGACACTTGTTATTAACATACCTATTGAGGAAAAATATCGTTGAAAATTATTATGTATATATATGATGTTCGAAATGCATTTAAAATTTATCAAAAATAAATCTTTTAAAGTAAACATGAAACAGATAATTAAGGATTAACAATAGAATTCGAGAATGTAAATGATTCGAAATCAACAAGTAATGTTTTTACTTTATAGTCTAGTGTATAATACGCCTAATTCAACGTGCAGTTATTTCTATTTACCAATTAGAAGTAAAAACGTTCTTGTCTCTGTGTACTAATGTCATGTAATGATCGGATGAGCACATTGAAACATGAATTTCCATTTAAAAAACCAATACACGATAAGTAAGAACTCTAGGACATTTTCTCTTTATTCAGGATGAATAAATGCATTAAAAAAATGGCTACGATGATGAAAATGTTTTGTTGTATGATATACTCAATCATGTAGTAAATCATATAATATAAGATGATTCTATTGATTATGATAATGATTCAATACTACTTTTCATTTATGTCGAAATTTAAATTTTTACTAATCGGCTTGAAAAAGTTGAAACTCATTTGGATTTCTGTTGAGGCAAAAGTTAAACCTAACAATTAAGTTTTACTATAGTGCAAATAAAAATTTAGCTATGCATAATTTATGTATTCGATTAAAGAACAAACTAAGAAGTATAGAACGTTTTCATGAAAATAAGTTTGCCATCGATCTAGCTTTGTTGATATGCCGCCTCAAAGAAGTTGTAAAAAAACAACTTAAACGATCATCGATCGTTTGAATTTGTATTTCTACTCGAAATGGGATTAACTAATTACTATTCGATTGAATTTTTTCATGTAAGAAAGTTTCTAATTGAAATTCAGTGCGTATCTGAATACACTACATCTTGAAGTATTATTGTCAAGGTTTTAGTAGAAGAAAATATTTGTTCCTCAAAATATTGAATACTTAACAGATAGTTGGATACTATGGGCTGATCAAAACACTCTTCTAAACTTATGCAGTCAATATGATAGACTCTGCTGAATTTTTTGTCTATTTGTAACTCGTCTGCCGTTTTCTAGATTTTTCAATCGAACTCCTTCAATGAAGATACTGTTCAATTCTTTCAAAACTATCACCGTACCAATATACGAAATGACAACAAATGGTGGTGGTAAACGTGGTCGTTTAGCATATTCCATGACGATTTCATATCGATTATACATCCATATTTCTTGAGATTGCTTTTGTACTCTTGCTCCAGTTAAACTAAATAAATAGAAAAAAAAGATGGGACCATTTCACTTATAGAATTCAATAAATATTCTTTAAAATAATATACCCAAACATCGCCGTTAAAAGTGATGTAAGAAAACGTTTAGCTAGAAAAAAATATTGTATTAGAAGAAACCATGCTATCCACGATGTTTGATTGCATTTTGGTGATGCTATTCCATATCTTTTGTATGCATCTAGATTATCATCTTGAGAAGAAAAAAAGAATACGAAGATGATTTATCTGTTAGAAAACAAATCTAGAAAAAATTCTTCTTACATTTGAAGGAAAGTCCATGCGATAATCTTAGACAAGCATATTCTTTTTCTGTCGAACTAGTCGCATTTATTGAACATGATTGATGTTGATTTTTTAAATCAGCCATTTCACTACTAAATAATGCCATTAGACCACGAAATACAATAGCTTTGGTAAATAATTCTAGATTAAGTGGATGATGTGGATAAAGTACAGCGGTAATTGCAACACCAGATGATATCATAAATATTACAAATAATTGTAAAAATGTAAAAAAATCGTCCATTATCTATGACAATTATTATATGTTTAAAAATAAGAAAAGCAAGCAAAACAGAAAATATTTAATGTATAGATTACCATACATCGAAGTCGTATCATCATCGGACCAAGTTTTGGACTTATTGGTAAAAAGATGAATAGTATTCGATAATAATAATAGATTAATCCAATGCCTAAGATTGCTTTTGATGTTAGAACTCGACAAGCTATTTTACACAACACATATAGAATGTTATTTAGTGATCTTATCATTTACATACTTCCAAAATTCCACAGACCAATTATTCTAACAATGAGATACAGTGCAAGAAAAACAGTTTGAACAATAACTTCTAATACCGCACGTTGTAAAGGTAAACTGCTTTGAGACTAAAATATGAAATTGTTTTCTTTTTTTGTTAGTCATTCGACTTATCCATTTCTAAAAGAGAAACTTACACAATATTTTTCATAGGCAACACGTGTGTTTTCAAAAGCTATTGATGCTGCCCAAAACCAAACTAAGCAATCGAGTAATAAATTTCCACACGATGGCCACATTACAGCCAATGTAAAAAATAGTAAAAATGCCAAATAGGAAACAAAATTCGTATAAAACTTTGTTATTGGTGCTGACCATAAAACTTGAATTTCTTCAAAATGACTCATTGGTTTTTCCTGAGAGTTTGATTCAGCCGGTTTAGAGCCGTCCGTAATAGGCTTCGGTTTACTAGCAGGGTTACCAAAAAAGCGGCGTCTTATTCGTGCAACAATACCATTCTAAATAAATGAATACATATCGTATTATAACTATACTGATTGATATCGAGCTTTGTTTAAATTAGATTAATATCCAACAAAGATGCATTACATCGTAATATTACAGAAAAGCAAAATTAAATTCTTCTATGATTTACACTAGTTGAAAGGCATGCCCTGAGAAAAATTTAAGTGACAAGATCATCTGCACTCATACTCTTGCTTGTCTTCTAACTAGTCTTCGGTTTTACTCAAGTTCTCGTCCTACCATTAGTTCAACAGAATGTGTAAAAGAAACTGATTTAAGTTAGATCGAATACTTCATTAAATACAAGTAAATCGAATTCGATAATAAATGTATAAATGAAATACATACTCCTTGTTGTGTAGCTGGTTCACTTGTTGGTTCATTTGATGCTTTTTCTTCTAAATTCAATATAAATTTTGATTGTGAAAGAGATTTACGAAGAATAACTTACCATTGGCAGTTTTTTCTTTACCGGCGTCTGGTTTTGCATCAGCTGGTGTATCATTCGCTTTTTTCGGTGCTGGTGGTGCTTGGCCAATCGGAGAAAAATTTATCCAAAACCACATTGGAAATATAAGAACAGCACTGCATACGATCTATTTATTACACAGAGAATATGTTTCATTTCATATCATATTCGCTGGACATATTCTTGACTCACTTTAATATAATCTGGACATTTACCTAATCCAAATGAAAGTTCACGTGGAGTTATTTCGCCATAGAATTGTCTTGTAACCCATTTTTGACAAGCCGCATGTGCCATAAATTCTTTATTGTCAGCATTATAAGCTAATTCAACAGTTGCCATATGACCCCAATCCTAAATTGAAATACATTGTGTCTCTCGTGAATTTCACACACATGTATTGTCTATTTTTGTTTTATTGTTCTCTGAAGATTTTTGTTTTTATTCCTTCTTACCGGATGTTTTTCATCGAGCATTTCAAATGTTCTCATACTATCTTCATTAAATGCTTTATCAAGAACACCAACAGCACAATCTGAAAATTCTCTAAAAAAGGAAAAGGTAGCGGGAATATTTATTGTATATGAATAACAATTACTTGGCTTGTTTTTCTATTAACGCTTTTTGATAGGACTCATGACAATACGGTGCTAACTTTTTAAACATCATACAACAAATTAAAGCCAATGGAATAGGTTCTGATGAACGTTTCCAGAGAATTTTCGCTAGCTGATGTCGATTCATCAGTACAGCATAAATAATCATATGACGAAGAGCCTATTTAGACAGAAATCAAATGTTTAAAAAACAATTGTCAAGACACGAGAATAAGAAGTATGATTACCCGTTTCTCTGCACGGATTCTTTGTTTTTGAACACCTTTATCTGATTTATCACCAAAATAGATTCCCATTGCATTACAGTCCATTTCATGTTTACTAAAGAAATGACTTATACCGGTTAAACGTTTAAGTATGATATTGAGACCATGTTCAACGAAATCCTTTGGTACTTCTTCATCATCCTAATTAATTAATAGAAAAAAAAATATAATAACAAGACAATACGAAACATATTTCTCTTCGTATTTACTCCTGTTAGACCGAGAATTCCTTCAAGAGATGTTGTTGTTAGAAATTCTTTATCCTTAGCTTGATTAAATAGACTAATTAATTTTTCTGATTTTAAATATCGATGTAAGATGAAATCTCGATCAAGAAATAAATCAACAAATGGTTCAAGCTTTTTTCCAAGTAAAGCTTTATCAAATAATTCAGCTTGTATAGAATATTTTATATCATCATCGCGTTGAAAAATTTCCGATAATGCTAAATCCGGTAAATTCCAATCAAGTGTCAATAGAAGATTTCGTTTTAATTGAACATTAACTTTATTCCCCATAACATTTTTTTGTGCTAAATTAACAAATACGAAAATATAATAAGAAAAACTCAAAGAAAACAATTCTCTTTTCATACATTGTAAAACAGCTAAAAGAATAAATTTATGAAATTCATTTAATGATGCTGTTGAACTATTGACATCGACTATTGTTAGAAATTTTCTTTTTCCTTGATCAGCTTTCTTAACGATTGACATGATAAAATTACGAATTTCATTACGTTTAACATTATTATCTTTTAGTAAAGGATACTCATCAAGTAAACGTCGTGCTAATTCAACTTTTAAATAACTGTCATCAAATTCTTTTTCATTTCTTAAAAGAGAAACTATGAATGAAATAGAAAATTTTGTTTTTAGTCTTTCACATACTTAGCATTCACTTCTTCATGAGCAAATGCAATAATATCAGCAGCCGATCCTGTTCCTTTAAGAATGATAACGGGAACTTCTTCTTGAATTTTTCTATGAATAAGTTCTATTGTGCCTGGCATACCACGAACTAACGTACACACCATTGGGAAACCATCTTCATTCCATGGATTAGGTTTAGTTGATACTGCTGGTAGAGAATCTAAATGAGATCAGTACAATGTCTTTTCCGTTTCGATGTTAATTTCTTTTAATACCAGTTGTTTTAGGTGATTGTTGTGATGCATCTTGGTGTAAGAAAGCTTCAAAACGATCACGAAATCTATTTGTAGCACTATCAGCTGCATCAATTACTTTTTCTATGCGTGTTTCGTTATTATTAGTTTTCGTAGATTTGTTTTCAGAACTGTTCATGGCATTTGAACGAAGTGGTTGTTCACGAATTATAATAAAATGTGAATGGTCACCATTTAATGATAATTGATCACGTTTACGTGATGGAACCTTGATATCCTATTGAAAATGAAATCAATTTTCAAACAAGAACTATAGAACGAATTATTGTGATTTATTTCTTCAAACCATTGATTTCTTGTCTGGTGATGGTTTAAAATCGATAAAAGCTTTAATTTCATCGTCACAAGCAATTCCAATTAAAACTAATGGTTTCCGTTTTTTTGGTAAACGATCCATTTGTATAGCCCATGCGTCGTCAGCTCGTCGTAATAGCTATGTTGAAATAATGAAAAAGGATTTTTATAAAAAGAACTCAAATTTTATCAAGAATACTTCATACAGTTTCATCTCGAAAAGCAGATCCAATCAGTTGTGGCATACCAGCATCGAGACCGTTCGTAATGAACCATACTTCTGATGCATTTGCAGCCTAAATTAATTAACATTTTTCATGTTAGATGAATGCAAACAGTTATCTGTGAGAGTAAAGTATTTTCAGCCGAAAGAACATTCTTTTTATATTTGTTATCGTTCGTCATAACTTGACTATGTATGCTTCGTGCAAACATCATAGGAGAAGATTTTCTTTATGGAAATTATGTTTGTGTTTGTTGAATATTCATCATGTTCTAATGGAAAACATGTTACAATAAAAAATGTATTTTTTACATTGATAATCGAAACTACTATCCATTCCAGAAATCAAGGCACTCGATTGCTTTTTCGATAAGTTTTGATAGGAACAAAATAGAGATGTGCAATTTTCATTGTTGGATAGCCAAGAATCAGGCGCATATTTTCATAAGCAAAATCGTGTTTAAGAAAAAATCCGAAGACCAATTTTCAAGAGTATTTTTGAAAACTCTCAACAGAATATATGGTTTTCTTTAAATTTTTGGAATCAGCATCAAGAAATGGATCGACTCACGTACGTTTCCAATCTTTGCACGAAAGTTTTTTTCGTAGAAAAATTCACCTCACGTCCAACGACGGTGAGCTCAAAAACTGTTTGCCATTCTATGTTCCAATCGTATGATACAAACTTCGAATTTGGTTTCCACCGTCGAAGTGATTTTTTAAGCTCCTCGCCAGTGAACGTGGAGTGAATTTTTCTACGAAAAAAACGTTCGTGCAAAGATTGGAAACATACGTGAGTCGATCCATTTCTTGATGCTGATTCCGAAAATTTAAAGAAAACCATATACTCAGTTGAGAGTTTTCAAAAATACTCTTGAAAATTGATCTTTGGATATTCTCTTAGAACAGATTATGCTCATGAAAATATGCGCCTGATTCTTGGCTACCCAACGATGAAAAACGCACATCTCTATCTTGTTCCTATTAAAACTTATTCGAAAAACGTTATCCTTGATTCTATCCGGTATGTATATGTATGATTTCACAGAATCTCCGTTTGTTTCTTATCTAAATCGATTAATTATTAATTAAAATCGGTAATATTCAGTTTTGCTCTTCTATGAATAAATAACATTCCGAAATCACAGAATAAATAAAAACTGAAAGTCAACTACATCAACCAACAAAATTTAAGATATCGTTATAAATTTGTCAACCGTTACCATTCAAAGTAATTTGTATGCTCGAAAGAAAATGAATTCGATATGAAATTCATCAAAATGACATCTTTGTCACTTTTCATCTTTCTCTACGATGACGTTATTATCGTTTCAAACAAGAAGTTAAGAAAAAATACATATTGATAATCTCAATTCTTTATAATGAACAATCGACAGAATATTCCAAATTTTATCCAAAGGAATTTCCGCATTGCTCATTTACGATTCATTTTGACACTAAAGTTAGTGACACTTTATTTTCACATTAAGGTAATATTCATTAAAAGCCAAACAGAACAGGTGACAACTATGGTTTTCGTCATTCTTTTCGTGTAACACCACGTCTATAGAATCATCAAAGGATAAAATTTATATCGAAGAACTGAAGGTTTTATTAAGCAAGTAGAGAAAAAATTTTTTAAAACACATTTGGACGTTAGAAATCGAATATCAATTGTGAGTTATCAATATTTATTAAAAGAAACGTATTTTTTGCGCCAACGTTTCACCTTGAGAGTGAAAATCGCAATAAGGACTCACAATCAAGGTTCGATTTTGAGCGTTTCAACACGTTTTTTTCCAAATTTCGGAGTCCTTGGGTATTTCTAACATAAAAGTATTCCATAAACTTGCATTCGTTTATCAAATTGCTTTGTTTTGCATAAACATACGAATGAAGTATGTTTACACGGGAGACTCCATCCACATACACACACGCAAAAACATGTAGAACAGCTCTATTATTCATTCGTATTACTTTATGCTAATGAAGCCAAGAGAATTTGTTAGTGTTTTGATATATAGAACATCGAGTTTCATGAAAGATCAAATTAAACTTTCGAGTAGTAGTAACATTTAGAAATTATAATCGAAGCAGCAAATAAAAATTAAATATCTTAATCGTATATTGATTATTAATGATTAAATATTAATTTTGAAGAATTGAATCATAATAGATTGAAAAATTTGTGTTGTCGTGAGACATTCTGTAAAATATTTATTAAACTTTCTTATTAGCTTTTTTACTTAAACTTTAATGATTAACATAAGGAACGCCTAAAATAGATTGGTCTCAATGGTAAACGTACCCTCTATAATATTAGACTGAAACTATATTTGTGGGAGGATGTTTGACGTCATGAACATCAATAGACTAACAAGTTTGTAGCTAATCGTAAAATAAATTGCGATAAAAAGATGCATAAAAATGTTATCGTACAGTTTAAATAATTTTTTCTGAAGAAAAGAAAGTGTCAAACGGTGACATCAGTAGAGAACTAATTAAAGAAAAAAGCTTTTATATGATTTCAAGAAATAAACTCAATTTCAAATATTGCTTTGAATAACCAATAAAATTCTTCATCATATCGGTTCGATAGAGATATATTTTGTAGATTAGCAAACATGAGAAACTGTCTCGTATACTAAACATGTTCGGTTAAAGATTCAACAATGTACCATTTTTTTTCGAACAACATTTCTCTAAAATAGGTATGCTTACCTGTCGATGTTTTTTAGAAATGTTTGAACTTGATGCGAATACATTGAGTACGTGCCATGAAAAAATTTCTAACGAATTATAATTATATTTGAATATGTATGCACTAAGATTCATCGCCATTCCTATTTCAAGTTAAATATTAGCAGCGATCTATGCCTACTTTGCGAAACTCTATAAACATTAGACGATAGAAAGTAAATCGATTTCGGATTTGCAATACTTCATTCATTTATTTTCTTAAGCGCTTATCGTCACCATTTTATTATCCGCACGATTTTTTCTAGACTATTGAAACTAATACTGCACTAAAAGTTTGATTTTCGATGACAATATTTTAAATGTAGATTTCATTTGTAGCCTTTAGGCTGACAAATGAAATACTTGAAGTCAATCCAAATAGAAAGAAATACTCATAAATCAAAGAAAAGAATCTTATATGCAAATACTTATACTAAGAGTCTACATCTGATCAATTTACATACATTTTTAAAGCCATTTTTTAATGTTTCAACCATTTTAAGATTCTTGAATGGTTTATGACTTGTAACAGAACTATGGATAGGTACGACTAAATTTGTTGTTTTTAATTTCCATTCATTGATCATGAAATGACGTAGAACGTGTAAATCAATGTTATCGTCAACGTACAAAAAAGGTCGAGCCTAAAAATATCAAAAGCAAACGACATTCAGATCTATTGTCTAAACTGCTTCAAAAAAAGGTGAAAAATATATTCAAATAAAATATAATTAAATCTACCTCATTCGAATAATCTCCAAGAGAATCTTCAAATCTGAATGTTCCCCGATAAGCTCCATATTGTTGCTCAAGCAAAGTGTAGAAATCTTCTGGTTCTAATGTTGATATTGAACGTGTAAGTAGTCCAACGGAAATTGGTGCTTTTGAAACACTACCTTTAGTATCAGTCAAACCTTCTTGCGTCGTTGACGCAAGCATCTAAAAAAAAAAGAAAATACATTTAAATTGAGACGATATTCGATGTTTTATCATAAGTAAATATGATATATATACACTTAGCAGTTGGTTAATCTGGAGAATATGTATATCTATATATATAGTTATATATTTATTTATTTAGAAATTGTCAACGTTTGATATAAATGAATAACCAATGAAATGAATAACTAATTCATTTTTTTTTCTTTTTCCTTTTCGTTCTCTTTTTGTTAAAGCAGATTTGCGTCAATGATTTTTGATATCCATACATATATGTGTTTTACACGGACAAACTATTTTCATTTGTCTTTATGCCTTCTTCTTTCGGTTTTTTTCTTGTTTTTCTTCTCTTTTGCTTCAACCAACGAATACCTTTCTATCTGCATATCTAATGAAAGAGTGTCTGCGCGATATATAAGAAGGAAAAAAAGAGTATCGTAGAAAAGAATATAAATATTATGTATAACAACATTGGCAAGCAATTGGGTTTCTTTTTAAATTAGCGCAAATAGTAGATGAGACAAGACTGCGTTTTTTCTTCCTCTCTTTATTTTGCCTATAATGAGTGATTCGATTGAGTTAGCTTTATTTTTACGCCTTACGTTTCTTCTTGATATGTATAGGTCGTTAACGCAAGTTACCTGTTGTTTATTTTGTCTTCTTAGCTTTCGTGGAATGCTAAACAAATTTATCACACCTTGATTTTTTCTATTAGGATTTAAAGGAATGATAAAAAAAGTATACATATGTATAGGATTCGTTGTCACTAGATTATAATAACAATAAGATGCTTCACACATTATGGTGCTGTTGTGTTTGATATTACCGGCATGATTGTCATATTCATACCAGAATTCCATATAAAGTAATTATGTCGGTCTCATTACAATGTAGTATATAGGTTTTTTTATTCAATGATATATATATATATCATTTAGATGTTGATGAAAGATTGCAAAGTTATTGTTGATAGCGAAATCAATCATGTTTGTTTATATATTGTAAAATGAAGGAGAAACGATAGAAAACATAATATACATATATTGACTGTTATCAAGTAGGTATCTTGTAAGTGATTGTGACCATAGTTCACAGGCAAATAAATACCTCGGATATTCAATCGAAGTAACACCATTGTTTCTCACTGAATCAGATAATCCCAATACGTACCTAATTTGCGACCTACACTTGCCCACTCGTACACTATACACACTACACTCGTTGCTATATCACTAGACAAATATGGTGTAACACAAAAGTAAAGTCTGTTATACACTATTCAACAAATTTAGTTCGTTTAATTTTGAGATTCAGTATGCATAGAAATATTACTATTTCAGAAAAATATCGGAGACATATAAATATTGAGGTACATAACACAAAGAAGCAACGAAAGTTGTCATTACGAATTCATTTAATCTAGTTTGAATTTTCGAATATCATCTGACTAATCACATTTGAGAATGACTATATGATTATTTGTAGCTAAATGAAAAAACTTCAAGGTCAACTTGTGTACACTAGGACGTATATGATGTAAATCTAACATTGTGCTTTTATTTATGATCTATTGAGAAAACACATATTTGTACATTAAAAAAAATAGTCATTCTGTAAGTGTCATTGATGAATGTGACATTTCATAAGTTCGATTTGATTTTTCTCTATAAAGTCTAATAAACTATCAATATAGTTTTCTTTATTTTTGTTCATTCGATTTCCTGGCCATGTTTCAAGAGTAAAATCTGGACCATAAAATGAAAAATAATCATGTTCAGGTATATCATTATCAAGAGTTTCATCGAGACAAACAGCAACAATAGAGGTCCATAATCTAGCTGTATCTGCTTTGTTATAACCACCACCACCTAATATAAGCATTGGCTTGTTTAAATCAACTATTTGTTTAACACAATTTGTAATACATTTCGTTGTTAGATTAAATGATTTCATAGGATCATCGTATAATGTATCAGCACCACATTGTACAACGAAAACTTCGGGTTGAAATGATAGATTTATTTTTGGTAGCAGACGATTAAATAATGAAAGATATTGATTATCATCAATGCCATGATGAAACGGAACATTAATATTGAAACCACGTCCCCATGTTTCACCAATTTCTTCTAGACCACCTGAATGAATTGGAAAAAATCCTTTTTCATACTTATGTAAAGATACAGTCAATACTTTTGACGAGCAATAAAATGCTTCTTGTACACCTAGAAGAAAACCGAACGAACGAACATATAAGTCAGCAGAAGAAAAAAAATACTACAATAGTCATTAAATATTTAGATAGTAAGATTTGATAAGAAATAAATCTACATTGAGTTATTTACTCCAAAATAAACAACATTCATACAACATATGAATATAGGAGAATTGAATTTCTTTTTTAGGAAAATAGACATACTATATTCAGTATATATTCTTCACAATCATATCAGTAGTTAATTTATAGTGCAAACAAAATCGATGTATTCTGAATATGCTCGTTAAAGTCAAACTATGAATCTTATCGGATATAAATCTTGTCTTTTTATAGTCCCCATTGAATAATATTGACAAAACTTAATCAATGTCGTACATGAAGTAAACCTTCATCATCGCGCATGCATACATATATACGCATATATGCTTACCATCGCCATGGTGTAAATCTAAATCAATGTAACATATTCGATTAAATTTTTTTCGAAGTTCACTGATTGCCATAACAATATCATTTATATAACAAAAACCAGATGCTTCAGAGCGTTCTAAATTTTTTTTTAATGTGTATTTATTGCCTGATTAGAATCGAAAATATTACTTGCATGATGCCAACCACCAAAAAAATTTATAGCAATACTATTATTATTAGTCGATCGATTGAGATATTTAGCTGCTGTCATTGATGCACCTCCTATATATTGACCTGAATAAATCACAAAATTTGCATTCATATTATACTTTTTTTTTTTCAAACAACAAAAAACAATCGATTCACGAACAGAATGAAGTCAATTGTTCGAACGATGGACATTCATAGCCTATTTTATAAAAGTCCATTTGTTCTCGATATAATTTCTCATTATCAGGATCTATATTTGAAATAAATTTTAAAAAATCTAAATAATCTTTATCATGTGCTGATAGAAGTTCATTGTCTGTTGCTAATTGTGGTTGAATATAACGAAAATGATCATGTTTATCAAGTTCATAAGCTTGAATAAGTCCATCAACAAGATGTGAACGTTGACGAATCTTTTCAATATTATCAAGTGACTTATGAAGTTCCATTGATGTCATATAAATTATATCACGCATTGTTATTATTATTATTATTATTATTCTCTAGTTTTCTTTTCTAAATGATAATCTTAAAAAAAACGTAACCAACAAATAAAGTAAAACAAAAAGCAATGATTAACAATAAAGTGAAATTTTTCTCTGTATTCTTTTGTCTTTTTAAAATATGATTTATATGTTCGTTCAATTTTTTAGCGAATGGTTTAAACGAAAAATTTTCATTCACATGCCGTTGTCCGTTATCACCCATTTGTTTCGATAAATTTTTGTCATCAACAAATTCTTTCATTCGTTTACCAAATGTTTCAATTAATGGTTCATCACACAGGAAACCTGTCTTGTGAGGAACTATTGTTTCTAATGGACCACCTGTTGCCGTGGCTATTACAGGTCGTCCTGCTTGCATTGCTTCAAGTGGAACAATACCAAAATGTTCAAAACGTGGTGTATACAATATACAATGAGCTTTCGATAAATATTCACGTTTTTGTTGATCGGAAAATGAACGAACAAATGATATTAATGATGAATCAAGTTGTAATTCTTCCGATAATTGTACAAGTTCATTATAATATTCAACGTTCTCACGTAGACGTTCATCATAACCGCCAATAATATATAGATGTATAGATTTTGTATTCGAATCCAATAATGTACGAAGATAAGCAAATGAACGAATTGCCAGTTCTAAATCTTTTTTTCTTTCAAATCGATTTATCGAAAGAAAATTTATTGACATTTCATTTTCATTGGAATTCGATGGTAGATATTGATCGGGAATTGTTGGATAAAGAATATCGACTGGAACTTTTGATGATATATACTTTTCAAATATCGATTGTGTATAAGCACTATTCACTAGAATACAATCAGCAAGACATGTTGTATAAACCTAAATGAAGAAATATATTTGAATTTCGATTAATCGATCATTTTCAGACAAACAATTTAGTTGGATATTCTTTCACAATCGTTATTTATTATCATTTAGAAAAGGATGACTTTGTGAATAAAATTTTTCCAAGACATAATTTTAGTCTGAATCTTATTACACTTCTATCTCTTTTAGAGCAAAGTTTCATCGAACTCCATTGTTGCTAAATAAATTGCTAAGTTTCGACTCTGTTTTTAAAAAATAAAAAGTTATTCATTGATTGTATCTTATTCATGGGTGAATTATTTTTCAAAGTACGTCATCGTTATATCTTCGTGAATAAACATTTGTCGCACAATTTTTATTATTTATTGATTAACATTTTAACAGTTATAGTCAATCTACGTATAAAATTCAAATCTTTTTATTCGGTGATCTATTGAATGGACGCAAGTTCAATTAGTAATATACATATTCATCACTATTGTATTTAGGATTTATTTAACCTCATTAGAATGTAAAGATGTATGTGAAATACAATAGTGATCGTTATTTATTAGTGTGTTCTTTTTCATTCAACATGAAGGCTTAGAGAATGATACATATTATTGAAGGTCAAGCTAATCTTTTTAGTATTACATCATGTACTATGTATATGTATGGTTTAAATCAAGTGTTTGCGTTTGTAAGCAACAATTCATCCGTCTGGAAGAGAAAGTTCTCTATAGAATAGGACACTATTTATTTAAGCACGAGTGATTGTTCGTAGTATAATTGAATTTCAATACGACAAAACAGAAAATGGGTTACAATTATTCACTCTTAATGTACTTCTCGAATCATAATGATGATGTCTCATAATGTATTTCTATTCAGAGGAGAGAAAAAATATCACAAACAAACGAACAACCCCCATCTAATGTAGTACATCAATAGAACTCAATATGGTATTCATATGTAAATAATGAGTTCTTCATTTCATACTATTTTTATTTTAAGTAGTCTATCTTCAGTTCATTCGTAATCATATCGATAACATTGTAATCGATATCGAAAGACAATATTTACTGACAAAATGTAAAATCTACTGAAACGATTTTCAAATATAAGAAATCATATTTTCTTCCTTCAAACTATTCAACATGTTCGATTATGATAAGAAGCATAACTTAATTTGTTCTTCTAACTAAACTCACTTCAACTTTATCAATCGGCCATCGATATAATTTCTTAATTAATGTTTCTCTCTTCGTTAATAATTGATCTGGATAGTGACAATAGAATAAAATTGGTTTTTCACTTCGTTTCAAAACTGGTATACAAGCACTTATTTGATCACATAAAAAGATATCATAGTCTTTTTCTTTCGGTGCTAAGTATACAACATATATAGCAAGAAGTATAAATCTTATATATGCACATAGAGCATGAAATCTACCAAATAGATTTCTCGGAAACCATGAACATGCAACATAAACATTCAATTGACCATTACATGTTTCATCGAAACATCGATTTTTATCATGAAAATTCGTATAAATATCAACATCGTGTCCATGATATTTCAGTGCTAATCCTATATCAACAATTAAACGTTCAGCACCGCCAATTCCTAAATCAGGATGAAGTATAGCTATCCGTGGCATATCTAAAAATCTGATTATTAGTAATTTATTTTTATTTTTGCATCAATAAATAAAATGATTATTAAATTTATTATTTTCTGAGAAGTATGAGTTACTTGAGAGAGAGAAAGGGAAAGAAGCAAAACAAAAAAACCAAGACATAAAGTTTAGTAATACTGAAGATATGAAAAACAAAAGAGAAGACAAAACTTTCATGACCAATGAGTATAGGGAAAGGTCGTTGCATGTGAGAAAAACTGTACAAATAAATAGAATCACGTTGTGGTTAAACAAACAACAAAAATTGGTAAAAAAAATACAACAAATACATATACAATAAAAAGAAAACGGATCAAAAAAAATTTCTCTTTATTTATCTCAAATATTCATTAGGGAGAAAAGAAAACGACAAAAAATAGATCTGCCTAAGTAAATGCATTGTTATAAAGAATTAAAGCCGATTAACAAAACAGACCATCGCCATCTGTTAACTAAATAAACAAAGAACAAAGAATGAGTATTAGTAGTATTATATACCACACAATACCCACAATGCTAGATTAAAATAATATTTCAAGAAGCATTACCATTAACATCGACCTTTGAAAACACAAAACAATAACAAATGACATATAAAGCATCGATAGGCGTATTTCTTTTTTTCTTCTCGCAACATCACAGTGAGATTAACACAAACAAAGAAATGACTTTTATACAAACGAATCTTACCGGCGAATATGAGACAAGTTTTTCTTTTTCTTCATATTGCTGTTTCGATGCCATATGATCTTGAATTATTTTCATGCGAATTTCCGTCTAAATAATTAACATATATATATATTTAAAAAGCATGAAATGCTTTTTTCTTAATGATGAATATCTCATATGATGCAGAATTTATTAGACCAAAAACAAAACGTCAAACACTCATCCTCTTCAAGATAAGACTGTAGAAATTAAATTTTTACTTTATGTATAAACAATGTCAAGACTATTTCCTCGTTTTTGATGTGTATAAAATTTTATTTTGTTACATATAACAACAAAGAGTATATTGAATGAGTATTTCAAATTAAGACGAACAAAATCGATAACAAGGTTGAACTACTTCAGGCGAGTAACTTATGTAGGAATGCATGAGACGTGACGTTCCCCAGAGAAAAATAAACATCAGTCGTATAAGTCTATTTGTTCGTCCATCTCGAATAATGAG
The DNA here is from genome assembly GCA_900239685.1 of Rotaria macrura. NCBI lineage: Eukaryota > Metazoa > Rotifera > Eurotatoria > Philodinida > Philodinidae > Rotaria > Rotaria macrura. The sequence goes on from OENT01000012.1 coordinate 79,284, forward strand.
TAGATTATCAATGAAGCAAGAACTTTGCTATTAATCGTCGTAGTATTAGACAGCTTTCGATAGACTTATTATACGTAGGTCGAAATGGTACAGACATTGATAGCATATATTTCTAATCTAATAAGAGTTACTTCGGATAGCAAGTACAACAAATATTGTTGTCGATCTCGACACATAAAACAAAGTCATTTTTTTAAACATAGATTTTTAGAAGAAGAATAGCAAACTCTGTTTCATCTTACTAGTTCTTTGAGTTGATTATGTAGTTGTTGTTTTTCTGTATTTAATCTTTCAATTGTATTGGCACGATTTGATGCACCACTACTCGTGCGATCCATTTCTAAATCAGCTATATGAGCATCTTTTTCACTTAATTCGCATAAAATTTTCTCCTGTCTAAATATTATGAAGAAAAAACAAACATAAAATATTAAATATGACACTAAAACTATTCAATGAATATACTGTGAAATAAAAGCATTATCAAGATGTTTTAATTGTTCTTCAAGTCTCTGTTCGAATTGATGTTTACGTTCGTTGAGTTCATATTGTAATTGTGAAATAATTTGAGATTGTTCATTATTTTCAATACGTAAATGTTCAATTTCATTTTGAAGAGTTTTTATCTAGATGAACAAAAAATCAAAGATTGTAATCAAGATTCTATTTTGACAATTCGTATTGATAATGAAACCTGTTTTTCAAGATTTTCAACTTTTCGTTTTTGTTGTGTCATGGCATATTCACGTTCAGTTGTTATTTGTAAACTTTCTCGTACGGCTTGTTCAAGTTCTTCGATACGTTGTTGTTTTTTATTCAATGTTAATTCATATTGTTGTTCTTGTTCATTTGATTCATTGGGCATCGTTAATGGCGTTGTTTTTTGTTGTTCAAATTCTTGTTGCATCCATTCAATTTCACGTTTCATTTCTGTACGCTCAAGTTCATAGGACGATAGACGATCTTGTAAAGCTCGATTTTCATATTCTAATTTCGTTGTATCCGTTGAATCAATTTTAGTTTGTTTTAAATTAATTATTTGTTGTTCAAGTGTTTGTATATGATTTTCTCGACGTTGTAAAAGAGATTTGGCATTATTGATTTGTTCATTCAATTCGATTATATGATTCTAGAAATATTTTTCTCAATAGTCATCTTTTATGATTCAATACAAAATGATTACAACAACTAAGCATCGAAATGTAACTTTAGTTGTGAACATTTATCCAAAGTGATTTTTTTCTTTTTAAATAAAACATATGCGATTCAATATTTAATTAGGTAACGAAATTTTAATAGACTACTAACACATGTATCATTATGTTATTTCCCATGAGAAAAAGTCAATGTTTTGATTGACGTGTAAGGTCAATTTATAATTAGAGCAATATTAGATAACATTGGACTTTAGTATAGAATATCAAACACATTTATCACTTCATCAATACTATCTGAGAAACCGACGTTAAACTTCTTCGTAATCAATTGCCATCATCTTTCGTCGAAAGTAAATTCTCATTGCATTTCAAGCAGCTATCAACGATGTGTAAAATCGACTGATTTTTTACCTACTGATATGATAGAAGGTCATTGTAAGAGCTGTATTAGAAAAAAAAATACGTTTTTAATGACAGAACAAAGTATGAAGATGAACATTATCTATCATTTTTAAATGAAAAATCAGAAATACAAAGTAATACTTCTAATGTTTCAATAATAAAAGCGAAGCTTCTGATTGGTTCGACGAATACTATGGAAAATAAATGGATAAAATCTTTTCAGGATTTGATTGAACTTCATAGATCATTCTATGTTTGTACAGATTCAAAGAGATACAACTATTTAACGTTCAATTGAAACTAAGTCAAATTACAGTTCTTTCGAATTCATATGAATAGTTATCTGCATTTGAGTGTTAAGTGCTTCTTAATTTCCGTAGAAAATAATCTATTCGACAACTGACAACAGGAAGCTCTGTATATCAGTCAGCATTGATGAAAAAGGCTTCAACATTTTTATGAAATACTGAAGCAATCGAGGTATTGATACTTGTTAATATTGTCTTGAGAACGTTCTATGAATGATTCTAGCTGTAGCGAAACCTATCTATTACATTATTTACTTAGACATTTGGAAGACTAACTAGCGCGAGATGTGTTAATGTTAAATTGCCGTAAATGTCATGTTTAATATCTTTTTCCTTGGAGATTTATAAAGAACATGAACAGAACAAGCTTCGATTTTATCTATTCTTCACAAGCAAGCAACAAACAGAGAAGAAATTCGAATGAATAACGCGTCATAGTTTCATTACGACGGATTAATATTGTTTCTAAATATTTTTCATAATAAAATCTGACTGGACAATCATCATAGTTTTCTTATGAATGTAAATTAAAAAGTTACTCAACATGATTATATATATTTTCTTGTCTAATAGCTTGATGACAACATCATATCGATATACATTAATCTGTCATACACATTGATTTGATTATATAAAATCGAGTATTGAATAACTGCATCTTATATGAAACAAATTGATCATCAGATCTTTGATTCATTCATCTTGATTCTTTAGTTGTGATCTGATCTAGCACATATATAATCATCAGAAATTCAAGAATAATCATACACAGGAAGGAAATACTTATCATTCAATTAGAAGTGAAACTCTTTGTAGGCTAATATGTCCTTTCGAGGACATTTTTTTTTCTTGTCTTAAAGATAGAAGATTATATTTCAAATCTTTCTCGAACAAGAAGAAAACAAAACCATAGAACTATTTAACTCGAAGGACGTGTTACTTTTGTTCATGTCATATAGACCGTTTTCTGCAATTTATCTTGCTTAAGATAATGTTCATAGTCGAAAATCATAGATTCGAATTGATCCCGTCAATGTTCACTTTTGATTTCATAGAGAAAAAAATATCATTGACTTACTTGTCCTTCATAATAATCTTTTTCTTTTTGTTCAAGTTTTAATCGTGTATCATTTATAGTCTTTTGTAATTGTTCAATTTCTTCTTGATGCTCAATATCTAGTGCATGTTTTTGCTCACGCAATTTTTCAATTAATCGTTCTTTTTCTGCAATAGTCGTTTCAAGATTAGATACAAGGTTACTGGTCGTTACGGATGTTTGTTGTTGAATGTTGACTGTTGATGCAGTCGTTGTAACAGCCGTTAATTTTGCACGCGCTAAAGCTATTTGTGTTGACTTATCACGTATTTGTTCTTCAAGATTTTCTATTTTTCTATTTAGAACATTAATTTTTCTATCACGAATATCTAGTTGTTGTTTACATTCCTGTAAATCATATTCACATTGTTGACGATCGAGACGTGTTGATTGAATTTTCGTATTTTTCTTCTCAATAATGGAATCTTTTTCTTTGAGTCTTGTACGTAGATCATTGATCTAAATGATATAAACATATTTATCAACAGATAAAGAACGATGTATAAACAAGATGCATACTTCTGATTGAATCATCGTTACTTGTTGATCTTTGATTAATATTGATTCTTTAAGTATACTGATATAATGTTGTAAATCTTTTTCTTTACTTTCATACGTATCAACTTTGGCTTTCAGTGTTACACATTCATTTTGTTTTAAATGTAATTCATTAATACGTTGCTCTAATTTATCTTTAACATCGTGATATTGTTTTTGTAAGACTGTATTCGTATCATTGGACGGTTGTTCTGGAATGGAAAATGTTGATGGAATCGATGTTAATTCATAATGTTGATTATGACGATATTTTTCAAGTTCATCTCGCATTTGTTTCAATTGATGTTCAAGCGATTGAACATGACTATCCTTTAAAAAGAGAAGAAACATAAATTTATTTTTCAATAGCAACGTTTAATGTTCATATATATATATATATGTAAATAGAGAGAGTAAGAGATATTTTACTTGTTTAATACGTTTCTGATGTTCACTAATTAATAATTGATAACGACATGATTCATCTTTTCTTAGAGTTCGTTCTTTTTTTAATTCTGGACTCCAAAATGTTTTAATACTTTTCATTGTTGCATTTAATTGTTCTTTGGTTAATTTTAATTCTTGTTCTATCTGTTCGACATAGGATATATTATTTTGATCGAAATCATAATAATTTAATTGATTAGAAGTAAAATTTTCTGCTGGATAGAATGATGCATTCGTTGTTAATGAACGGTTGATGTATTCATGATTTATTTGCTGACACAAAAGATCAGCACTTCCATGACGTTGATGATTTTGTCGGTTCAATAATCGACGAGATTGATGTTGATCAGTTGAATATTTGTCTTCTTCGGAATAGAAAATAGTTTCACCTGTTGATTGTGATATGGTACGTTTCGATGGCAAATATTCTGTTGGCATTGATTGCGATGGTGGTGGCTGCTGCGGTGCTGGTGGTGGAAGAGGCGGAGGCGGAGGCGGCGCTGGTGCCTTTTTTGATGATGAAGATATTTTTGGTTTTATATCATCGTCGGGTTCATTTTTCAAAGATTCATGTGGTATTGAAATCTAGAAAAACAAAAATTAAAACATCATTTCATTTAGTACGATTTAAAAATTGACATATTAAAATAAGAACCTGTTGTGATTGACTTGATGTTGACGATTTCGATAGTGATGACGAACTACTAGAAGGAAACGGTCGACATTCAATAAATGTTGTACCCGTTGTTGATGATTCGTCTTGTTGATTAGTTCTTGATAGTATCGGTGAATTTGATGTTCGATTATCTAACATAAGTAGTGGAGTTGAACTAAGGTCACCTAAAACGAAAGAGACACCGGTATATATATATTTATGTGTGCCAAGAAACTTCTTGTGCATGTTACCTAGACTATTCGAGGTACAAACAGGTAATAGTGAACTGCTGTTATTCGCATTTTGAATAACGCTTGATATTGAATTATTTGATATTGATGGAATAACAACAGAATCTTTTCTAACTGTCGATGTTGCTGTTGTCGTTATCGTTGGTGTGGAATCGACAACAACCAGTGGAATATTTATTTGATCATCTTTTCCAACATGTGAATCAACAATTGTATCTTCATAGTGAGAAGATAAATCGGTTAGGAGAATCTCCGTCATGACATCATTTGTTTTTGCTTAGGAACTTTAAATGATCAAGAACTCTAAGCTGATGAAATTATATATTATTTCCGTTTTCAACGATAGCTGAAAAGAAAAAGAACCGATTATTATTATTTTTTTTTGTTCTATTCTATTCGCCATCTGATTGATTCAGCGGTTTAGTTCTGTCCAATGAAAAATATCATAAGCAAATGCATTGATGACTAGAGGATAAAATAGAGTTTTTTTTTTCATGATGAAGGTGCGCCCATTGACAATATTATACTTAATGGATGACAGTCACTTACGCATATGGAATTTTTTTTACCTTTTCAAATGAAGATCGCGTGCTTCTTTTGCCTTTCTATGCAACGAGCACAGCCGATCGATTCCTTCAATTATTAACGAATCCTGCCAACTGCTATCCTTCTTTTTTCTATTTCGTCAACAAAAATTTAGATTTAAATAAAATATCTCGATGGATAAATACGAAAAAATCAAAAAGATTGGCGAAGGATCTTACGGTAAATCTATATATATTTTTAATCCAGTATTTATATTTTAGTGGAAAAATTTTCCTCTCCTTTGAACTTAGGTCAAGTTTTTAAATGTCGCAATAAAGAAACAGGTGAAACAGTGGCAATAAAAAAATTCATCGAATCTGATGATGATCCAGCTATCAAACGTATAGCTATGCGAGAAATTCGCATGTTAAAAGTACTGCAAAAAACTGAGAAAATTTCTAATTTTTTGTTTTTTGAAACGTTTCTTTTTTGATCTTTAAAAATATTTCTTAGCATTTAAAACATGAAAACCTGGTGAATCTCATTGAAGTATTTAAAACTAAACGAAAACACAAACTACATTTGGTGTTTGAATATTGCGATCGTACTGTTCTTGATGAACTTGAATCACATCGTAATGGGTACACCTAGAGTTTAAATATAGTCTACTTCCTCTTTTCTTATCTATTCATTTCCTCAATTTAGTGTGCCAGAAATTATGATTAAAAGAATAACATATCAAGTACTCAATGCAGTCGATTTTTGTCATCGACATAATGTAAGGTGAAAAGTGAAAAAATTAATTTTAATAAAACCGAAGGATTTTTCTTTAATATTCTATAGTGCATTCATCGTGGTAAGATTCCTAGCTATATATATATGTATCTATTGAAATATTTGTTATGATTTTTTATTTTTTTATTTTTGATGTGAAACCGGAAAATATTCTTATTACAAAACAAAATATAATTAAATTGTGTGATTTTGGTTTTGCAAGACTAATGAGTAGGTTTGATTTTAATCTTTTAATTAATATCGAAAAATTTTATTCTATTAAATCTTAATTCTAGCACAACAAATTGAGATGACGGATTATGTTGGTAAGTCGTGATTGAGGGAACAGAGAATAAAAAAGAGTTAAAAAGATTTCTATGGTTTTATCAAATAGCAACACGATGGTATCGTGCACCGGAATTACTCGTTGGTGATAGACAATATGGCACTGCTGTTGATGTTTGGGCTATTGGTTGTGTTTTCTGTGAACTTTATTCTGGTGTACCGTCAGTATTCGTTGGATTCGATTTTTGTATCTATTGTGATCTGTTTCGGTATAGATTATGGCCAGGCAAATCGGACGTCGATCAATTGTATTTAATCCGAAAAACTTTAGGTAAAATAAACTTATTGCTAATTTGACAGAATTTACCTATCTCATACCCTTCTTTTCAAGGCAATCTAATCGATAAGCACATAACAATATTAAAAAATAATCCTCATTACAAAAATGTGCATATACCTGAACCTGATACAATTGAACCACTAGAACAAAAATTTCCATATGTTTCAGAGCGAAGTCTTGACTTTATGAAAGTTTGTTTTTCTACTATTTATATCTATTGTGCTATTCTATTGTTGTTGTTGTTCTTTTTTTCATGTAGAGTTGTTTAGTGATGGACCCGGAAAAACGTTTTACATGTGGTCAACTTTTACAACATCAATATTTTGATGGCTTTACAAATGAATTTGAACGTGAGAAAAAAGAACAACAGAAACATTTACATCGCGAACAACAAAAACTAATGCAACAACAACAACAACAACAGCAGCAGCAGCAAGCTAAAATTCAAAATAATGTTTATGTTACAGGCACAGGGCAGACGAAACAACAAAATCAAGGGGTACGTATCCGTTAGTGTTAATTCAAATATAGGGAACGAGTCTTTATGTATAATTAATAATTAAAACGATAAATATAATCATAAATGGACATATCAGACACCGATAACAAACAAAGATTTGTCGATTTTTTTCAGCATTTTCCATCTCTTTCTCGCAATCAAGATCGTGATGGTGACAATACACCAGCGTCCGATGATCGTGCTGGACGCAATTTTCATTTACCAAATATCTGTACGAGCTTTTGTTTCTAATTATAAGAAACATTTTCAAATTGATTCATGATTTTTTCTGCAATCGCTTTTCATCACGGTATTTTTCTTTTGAAGCACCTATTATATGCACTTATCCACCAGTGTTGATTTGAGATAAAAGAACAAAGAGATGATAACAATGAGAAGAAGAGAAACTCAGAGAGAGAAAAAAAATTAATACTTTCATTTATTTGTTTTCTTTTATTCTTTTATTAGAAAACTCTTCCTAGTTTGACGGGCATAACAGGAACACAATTTACAAGCATTCATCCAACAACAAATAATCCAGGAGAATACATAAGACCAAGTCGTCTAGAAATCTATCTTGATCCAGATCAACGCGCTAACGTGTCAAAAACACGTTTCGGTAATACACAACATCAAAGTATGTCGACCAATGATCTAGATATGACTGTAAAACCTTCTCCGCAAACTAAACGTATGGCACATGGAGATAATTTCACTCATTTTCCAAATATTTAAAACAAAACGCCATTGGCTTGTCTTTTAATGCTTTAAAAAAAATATCCTTCAAAATATTGAAATCTTCTTTATTTGTATGGATGTTATTGTTCTTGTTTTGCTGTCATGATATTATGCCCGTTAATGAAACCAGTTTGTTTTTTGTGCATTTTATTTCTCATGTATAGTGATTTTTTTCTTGCTTACTATCATTCAAACACAAAAATATATATATCGTCGAAGTATTTTATGTAAAAAAGAAATCAAGAACCGAGTTGAAAATGAACATAAATTCTTCAAAAACAATTTCATCAATAATAATCTATTGAGTTCAGCGAGAAACAAAATACTTGAAAAGCAGCCATGCAATATGTTTGAAAAGCGCAATCACAAAAAGAAAAGTCGTTTTCTTTAGTGTAAATCAGGCATTTTTTTTTTCAATAAAGTGGTCAACATAGTGTTACTTGTCGATCGATGTTTCAAAGCAAACAATACTTCAGTGTTTTTCTTCTCTCTTTCTTTTTCAGGAATCATTTCTATTATAATTATATTTAAAAAAAACCAATGTAATTGTTTTTGTTGTTTTTTTTCCCTACATCCTATTGGCCTGATGATTAATAAGGCAGTAAGATTGATGAAAGAGAAAGAAAGTGAATTTTTTCTATTATGCGGCCTAAACATTTTGTGAATCATGTAAACAAAACAACACAAGTAGCGAACATATGATTAGAAATAATAATCATGCAAAGGTCTAATCCTTTTATTACATATTGAATTCGGAAAGCATATTCATCTAGATGTAAAACTGAAGTGTGTTTGCATAAATTATTAACATGAAATAAATTAGAAACGTTACCATGACACACTCGTCGTCATACAAATTGGATGAATTTCATTGTTGAAAAGAAACAACCAGTTCACACGAATTGATTTTCGCACAAAAACAACAACAAAGAATCATCGATTTCATATTGAATCACTCACATTTTGTCCGAGTAAATCAATTATAACGTCGTTGTATTATATATACATGTCATTTATTATTCACTGATATAGAAAACAGTCACTTTTCGTCATTGAAATTTCTATGGGTTTTTCTTGGTTCATAGTAAACTAGACAACTATTATGTTTTCAAGACATTACGAAAAATAAATCACTTAATGATGAATCTGCTGAATGTCATTCCTCAGTTTACTGAGTCATTTATCATGGAAGCATAGGAAAAAAAACATGATGTTAAAAATAACTATTCACGATAAGGATTTTTGATATTTTATGTTACAAACTAGGAATGATTAGATGAAAAAAAATCATGCAATGCACCCACAAGTTAAAACATAAGATAGTTTAATGTATTTACCGGTCGTCATTTAATGCCAATAGTAAAGTCCGAAGTATTATCAAAAGTAATCTTTTTTAAAAATTCATCTGATAACTTGAGGAATCAGTGTTAAAACAAAGAGAAAGTAGAATAATTTCAAAGATGATACACTGTTTGTCAAAATGACGAACATGAGTCGAATGAAAGAAGTTCTTTCCTTTCATTGACTTACACTTAATATAAGGCAAGATGACGAAATGAAAATTTTTTTATCTATCTCAACACAATTCACGAACTTGTGACAAGCATGTGAAAAATTGTTGTTTCTTGTGACACTTCATATTATCAGTGAAAAAACTTCACAAAAAATTAATATGCTGTGCGTTTTTTACTCTAATGACATCAGTGGAACAAAAAAACACGCACACGAACGACATTAATATAATTGTTCTACATAAGCAATTCTAACTCATCAAACCATATGTTTCACGTTGTTGCATAATTTATGATATGTTTCTTGTTTCAAATTAAAGACTCTCGTCGATATACGTACATGTATCCTAGTCGTCTATCATTTCTAACTGCCAGAATGATTTTCTCTTGATTCACGGCGATCTTTTTCGATTTCAAAATGTTGCAAAACAAAGTTTATTGATTTTTTCAATAAGAATGAGTTCATTTGTGAGAAAATCGAGTACAACGGATGGTGACTTAGCGTCAAATTAAATTTGCAAACAAACTAACACCTTGAACGCATGTGCATTTCTTTTGCATCATGCTTACATAAAGAAACATATCCTTGACATGGATATGCATTCCATTTCTGTCTCTACAATAGACATCATAATCATTTCATTTCATTTCATGTTCGGAACACAAGCAGTGCTGATAACTCTCTCTCTCTCTCTTATTGATTATAAATATCTTGACTACCATCTTCAATGGAAAAAAGCACATTATTTTTTTCTTTCTTGAAAATTATGACTAAGGCTTCTTACCGAGATTATTTTTCGTAGGACATCAGAGTGAATTGGGCGCGTCTCGTGAATTTGTTTCTCTTCCAAACGGTATGACCAGAGTGCCAATGGAGTTTTTCGTTCTGAAAAATAACTGCATCTTCTAGAACGATTTTCTTAGATACAACTTCGTTTAAGAGTCATGGTGAAGACATGAAATCTGTAAAAGTTGTCAACCACTTAACCAGTTGTAAATCAAAAGGAGTTAACTTTCAATTTTACGAAACGAGCACAACGTAATTTATTGTTGTAAGTGACTGGTATACATGTACAAATCTTTGATAAAGAATAATATTCATTAGAAGATAATAGATAATCATGAGCATACTAGAGAGTATAATTACTAAGACGCACATGACCATTCATAAAGAATACATTTCCGACCTCGAAATGAGTCTCCCGATTGGATACATTTATTGTTTTTTGAAACTTTGAAATAAGCTAGATACTCAGTTCAAGTATTAGAAATTATCGAAAATGTTCTATAACAGAAAATGTATCTAAACCACAGTCTAGTGACTTGAAAAATCAACAAATGCTATTTTAGATGATGAAACGAACACTCATTTGTATGAACTTTAAAGTTCATTTATTAAAACAGACAGTTTCATCGATTAATATTCACCATTTGGGTACAAAATCACAACCATTGCACTTCTTTCGTTGCATTGTCGCTTTCAGTCAAGGAATTCTAGGTGGATCAGAATTAATGTTCGTTTCATCAAATGACACGTCACGTGTTCTGTATTTTGGCATAAAATTCTTGATTCTTCTAAATTTTGGAAACTTCAAAAAGGTATGATTAATATGATAAGACACAGCGATCATTTGAACCGCAGTCCATTGTGTCTAGAGAGCTGCACGTTGCAAGACTTTGGCAACCTGGACCTGTCCTGCCATGTAATATATTCCCTTACCCTAACCTGGGACATTTTTTCGCAACCTGTAATCTAACCTGCCCTGTAGATTTTTATAATTGAGAAAAATTCAAGCTTTCACGTTATTATGTTATATAATTTTATCCAATTTGTTTCAATCACTAAGTAAAACCCCTGACAACATTCATTTCGAACATTTCTTATCATTAAAATCTTACGCTAACCTAACCTATCCTAACCTATAAGACAGGTTAGGTTTAGGTTGCAAAGTTAATAGGTTAGGACAGGTTTAGGTTATAGGCAGCTTGTGTTAGGTTAGGTGAAGGTTACTAAACAAGTGCAGGAGTAAAATTAAGGATGAGTTCACATGGATAGAACTTTTACAAAGCCGAACTCAATATACATTTCTGACCATAGGCGGCGGGACATTTCTAACTTAGAAGGGCTCACATTTTTTTTATGAGAATAACGATAGAAAGTCGACATTAGGAGACAAAACAGATTTTTAAATTTCTTTGTCACAACTTTCAATCAGAAAATGTCCTGCACTGACCCATTTACATGCTTTTGGAACAATCTAAAATTCTACTACACTATAAAATTTTTTATTTAATTATCAACATAATCATGAACAATCTTAAACTTTGACTAAAGCAAATGAAAAAGTCATAAGTACAAAAACTATTGTTCATACACGAAAGTAGGTGTTTCTACTTCGATCTTTTTCAAGCAAAATCATAACAAATGCTGTTCGCGTCTAACTGATCTAGTTTTCCTTTATGCATATGAAGAATAAGGACATGATTAAAAAGTTGTTGCGTCATTGTTGGAAGTAGAAACTTCTACCAGTTCTGGTGACATAAATTCTTGAGCTGAATTCACATTTTCATGATCATTAGATTAATGAATTAGTTGAACTGTCTGGATTAATTCTAGCAGCTTCACGCGTTAATTTTTTCGTTTTCAAAAACAGATATAATTTGAAGCTGTGTTGTTGATATCGGTGTTGACATTTACTTTTTTCACGCAAATCTTACTGTTTGTTTATCATTTCAAAATCTTTCAAAAGTAAAATACAGAAAATGATACAAATTCTAATGAGAAATAAAAACATGTTGACATCATAAATGTATTCTAACTACTTCCATTTATCTTCATAAAGTAGTCGCTAGAGTTAATGAGTGAAGATCTTTCAAAAACATACAAACATATACGTCTATCACTTAGGATCACGTTGCACATAAATTAGGGGAAAAATAAGCATCGTCTTTTCTAACCACTTTCGCTTATCAAGCATAAAATCACGATGAAATCTGCAATTTTTTCAAATGTTTGAGCCCCTCCTAGCCAAAGGGCTCCGCCGCCTATGTTTCTGACATGCTTTTTGTCAAAAAGAAGACAAAAGTTAACTTTAACAATGATGTTGTTAATTATATTTTATTTTGAAGAAACTTTCGAAATATTTAAAAATCTAGTATTTGATTCTCGTTGAAAAATCAATAATATATGCTGAACCATATCGAAGATAAACCTCATACTGAATTTTTCTTGAACTTGAAACTCTAACAGTATGTAGGTTGTAAGATGAAAAGTCTATGTGATAAGACAGCTTAGGGTTACGAAGTTACTCAGTAGGTTAGGTTTAGAGTACAAAAACATCGCAATCTGCAAGACTCTATATTCGACAGGATGAGCTGAAAATACGCTCTGATGTAGTCGAATTTGCAGGAATTCCAAATATGAAGTTATTCATAGTGATCTTCTTAAGAATACATGCTAGAGCATGTTATCGATAGTACAATATGTCTTTATCGGTAACAGTCTAGAATGTCCTTTTCGAAATGTCCTCCGGATTTGGTCCTCGGAATAAAGTCCTTTAGACAAAATGTCCTTGGGAAAAAATGTCCTTGGGACATGGTCCTTTCTGATTTAGTCCTTCGAAAAAATGTCCTCCATTATGAAAATGTCCTTTCACTAAAATAAAAATAATGCCAGATGATTATGTTTAAAATGCAGTTACTTTAATATAACGGATTAAATTTCATTATATTTTTCATTCGCAACAAAAAACGAAAGTCCACGTAATAAATCTTGCGGTATAATTTGGTTATTGTTACACCGATTATATAATTCTGTGGTTTGTTGTTCAGCAACTCTGGACTTTGATCGTTTTGTACAAGGTTGCATTCCAAACTTCAATATCTCTTGGAGTATGTTTGAACCACAGCGTCATCTACATTTTAGCAACATTATGTTTAAACAACATTTGATGACCAGGGGTGTCGGCTTAGCACTAGCATTGTATTAACTAATGCTCTTTTTAATGTTTNTCCATTAGAGTTAAAAAAATAACTTAACTCTTTTGTGTTAGTGTTAAAAAAATAATTTTAAGTTTTCACATTAATTTGAATTAGTATTAATATTAAAAATATCACTATTTAATACTAATGATCATGAAAAATGTATTATAAATAATGCTTTTTTAATGCTAATTTTAATTCAATACTAACACTAAAGTATTAAATTATTTTTTAACACTAGCAGTGCAGCATTAAGTTATTTTCTTAATTATAATGCAAAAGTATTAGCGTTTTTAAATACTAATGCTAACCCGACAGCACTATCGACCACGAAGGACTTTTTCATATAAAGGACCATTTCCCGAGGACATTTTTCACGAAGGACATGTATTCTGAAGGACATTTTTTGAAGGACCAAATTTCAGGGACATTTTTTCCGAGGACCATATCCCGAGGACATTTCGTAAAGGACATTTTCTAAAGGACATTCTAGCCTGTATTCTCTTTATCCTTACCGGAGATAAATTAATTATAATAATTAATAAAAGAATAAAATTAATAAATATATGTACCATAGAAGTAATTGTAGATATTCATAAAGACACATAATATACTACTTACGAAGAAAGCACACATCTATTATTTCTATTGAATGCATTTGCGACCAATCTAAATTGATTTTTAATTTATACTATCTCAGTTTTAGCCTTTTCTTATTAAATAATTCTGGAGAGAAGTCGACAACATCTATTACATAATACTAGTTAGAGGTTCACATGTAACACTGCTGGTTGCCTGTAACCTGCCCTGTTAAGGCAGGGCAGGGCAGGGCAAGTTATCTACAACCTGCAGTTTTCTAATAGTGTCTCGTCTGTATGCAATGCTCTACACTACAAAGATGGTATTAACCAACGAGAAGAAAAGGGTATTGATAGAAAAAATATGTCGAAAACAAAAGTGCCGTCTAGAATAAAAGCTTTGAATAGCACTTTATCTAATTCTTCAACTCTCATTAAGAAGGAAATTGATGGACAACCTACCATTTTCTAGAAAGAATAGAATTCAAAGGGTTTTGTGTCATTTTTTCAGGCGACATTGTTTGCAGATTTAGAGTAGGTAGCTAGTTGGAACATCGTAGAAAATAGCCTATGGGAACTGTCAAAAATGTCAATATCTCAAGTTAGGAGATTTATTCTTCAAACTTAAAATATCAATTAATATTTCTCTTTTTGTACACAAACTAATTTCGACTAAAAACCAGCTTATTATACGGTCAAAATCGATCAAGTACTTTCACTCAGACATTCCGTGAATTTGTCGCAGGTGTAAATCACTCAAAAAATCATACCATAGGACATAGTGCCATGTAAAAATGAGCATTTTTGAGTTCTGAATTCTTACAATATGTTCTGTTTTCTTTATTCAGAAAGCGATTCAAATTATTCCATATTCTTCTGATTGTTATTCCATAAAATTGGGACTAATCGAACTCAAGATAACACTCTATATTTAGTTTCAAGTGCATTGTCAATTACCCTAGTGATATAAAACATTTTATTGTCAAAAAAATCGATGTAAAAGAAAGTTCATTGGGGACTCGGCTCACTTTTTCCTGGCTCATTTCTAGGTCTGGCTACATACACACAATAACACGTTACCATAATGAGAAGATACATGATAGATAATAACGCCTTCTGACAAATATTTTTTTTAAATATTAGGATGGTTTACAAACAAATGATGATAACAAGGACCAGGGCAGCGAGTCATTTCTAACAGTCAGTCTATTGCCGCTATGGAAATGAAAATTTCGATGAACTTTCTGAACATAACTATTAAATACATAGATTTCCAGAATTAAATCGGCTGCTTGTAGTCACTTATATAGATGACATTCGAAAATGATGAGTCATTCAAGGCAGAAATAGACCGTCTTAGTTTGTTATTTTTTATGCATGAGAAAACGATCTATGAAAATAGTTTTCAAACAGATAAATGAATAGTATTTATCAGTCTATTTTTCGATGATTACTTTTAAATATGATTCTTTCTCAAATAAAAACAATATCGTTACATTGATGTAGGTTGAATTACCTATTAGGAAAAAAGTTGAGTCAATTCTTCACACCAAACGCTTCGAATTACTGAAAGATGAATTATAAGGTTTGTTTAAGTTGAAGACATATATTATTCCCATTTTTATTGAATGTTCTGTATGACTTTGGATGACATCTTTCGAAGAAACGATCCTATTGAATATCCAGATTTGAGCCATGAAGTTGAGTTACTTGCTGGACTGCACCGGTACTATATTTTTTCATTTTAATTCTCTTTCTCCGATCTCTCGCCAATTACTTACCTCTTGAATAGAATTAGAATAATATTCTTCATGATCTCTTTTAGCCCCATGATGACGTTCCACTACTCTCTCTAATGATAAGAAAATCACTGTATTTTCTTCCATATGTCATTTGTTTGTGTTCTCCTTCCAACGAAAAAGGTACTCTTTTTTTGTGTAAACAAATATAAATTGAATATCAGAATTGTTTCTTTATCAAAAGATTTAAATACGTAATTGACTGTGCAGCTCGAGAGTAACTATCTAGTGTGAGAATATTAGCGTTTTATGAGCATCAATTAAAACAGATGATTATGTTCAAAAAATCGCTCTCTAATACGAAAGATCTCTGAAGAGATTTCCCTTTTTAATATTGTGAACATTGACTCAATCAACAAATTACTATTCATTCCAGGTGGCATGTATAGAGATTACCTAGATTTAATAATGAATTCAAAGAATGTCTATAGGGATTTCCGAAAAGGAACCCATTGTTTATTTTTCTTATACATTTAGCAATTCCTATCTAGAAATCATATATAAAGGAAGGATGTCAAAGATAAATTATAGATCTAGTGACAATCAAAAGATTTTATGGACTATGGTGTAACAATAACTTGAAATACAGAAAAAATTACTCAACACCGATTTCTGTTGGTACTAATTTTCAATAGTACGATAGCCGTTCGCTCGATGTATCAAATTTTATAATATGCATCTGTCATACACAATTTAACGAAGTTTTATTTTCCTTCTCATTTCAAATTCAGATCAGTGTCGTCTATAAATTTTTCTTCACCTTTGTTTATGCATGTATTTTCATGCTCTTCTGATACGTAAGTTGCATGAGATGACGAT
This sequence comes from Rotaria macrura, assembly GCA_900239685.1. Lineage (NCBI taxonomy): Eukaryota > Metazoa > Rotifera > Eurotatoria > Philodinida > Philodinidae > Rotaria > Rotaria macrura. The sequence goes on from OENT01000012.1 coordinate 95,986, forward strand.
TCTAATTCATTTCAATTGTAGCGTTTCATAAAGTATGTAGAAATATTTTTGGTTTAGTACTTATTTATGTTTGTTTAAATTGAAATCTTGTAATCATATTACTTTTCTGTAGACTATTACGTGTCACTGAGCTTAGTTTTGTTTTCACATTATCCGATGCATGATTTATTACGGAACACGATACATCAAGTATAGAATTTAATATCTAGTTTTGTAGGAAGGAAACGAACTCACATTCAGAAGTAAAATGCATGACATTAGTTGGTAGCATAAATTGAATCGATCATAAATGTGCACCGTGATTAAAGTTAAGCCCCCCCCCTCATAAGTCGATTTTCGTCAAAGAAAGTCTAAATCGGCTGAAATTTTCAGGATATGTTAGGACAGAAGCGGGTAGCCTACGATAAAAATTTCAGCCCGAAATATGCAAGTTTAAGGAAGTTATAAGGTGAACACTGGTTAAAAATGACTCATTTTCCATCCTAGTTATTTTGCCTTTAACTATGTTTTTTCGAAAAATTTTTTTTATCATTCGATAGAGCATGTAAAGGCGCAGGGCATCTCGTGCTCTGATTTTTGAAAAAGCTTTTTTTATGCCCAAAAAATTTTGCAAAACTCAAACTCATTGAAAAAAGGCCAAAAAACTGCAACTAAATTTTGTAGGCAATTTTTTTTGGACATAAAAAAAAAGCTTTTTCAAAAATCGGAGCACGAGATGCCCTGCGTCTTTGCATGCTCTATCGAATGGTAAAAACAATTTTTCAAAAAAACATACTTGAAGGCAAAATAACTAGGATGGAAAATGGAAAAACATGATTTTCAGAGAAACATAAAAACATTTTTTCGAAAATGTTTTGCTGTTTTTTTAAATTTTCTCAATTTTCACGCGGCTTTTGAGGATTTGACCTATCTCGTCATGCGTAACATTTTAATTCTGCACACGCTAAGCGCTTAATTAATTGTTAATTAATTAATTAGTTAATCAGTAATTAGAAATCAAAGACCTAATTTTTAAAAAAAAACCGTTTTGACATAGGGGACCTCTCAAAGATCACTAAAAATTTCGGTCAAAAAATGGTGTTTGGAAAAAAACTATAGTGATTCTGAAAGAGCAGAACATGGGCTATCACCTCATGATGTTATCTTAATTTTCATTTTCTCGACGAAAATCGGCGTTTTTTGAGGGAGGGGGGGGGGCATAATCTAGCTAGAGAACTCTTCTTATTGTGAGATAATATTCTCCATGGAAATTTTGAGGGAAATCGAATTATTATACTGTGAACAACTGTTAACTGCCAATAATGTATAATGTGTTATTTTAACACATCACGAATTCGAAAGATAGTAAATTTGCATAATTTCGAATTTCTTCCACTATGTTCTCTAATTATTTCTTCTAGTTTCTAGCGCTGTGAAATGTTTTTTCAAAGAAATTAAAAATGAATTCATATGATAAAGTACGTAACATATTTGAGAAATTTGTTTCATTGTTTTATTTGAATAATTCTATCTCAAATCGTCTTCGAAATATTTCAACATTTGAGTTTTTACATTCAAGTTATTCTAGTTGTTTAGTAGGTTTAAATTCTATTTTCTATACTTATTACATATCTTGCAGATATGCTACTTGAAAAATTTCTTTTTCCGGCACCGAATCCACCTCACTACACACTGACATCACACCAGGAATACCTGTTTTGGCTGCCATCTCTTTCGAATTCGACTGACGCAACGTCTATTCCATGTATGCTCTACGAATCATCGTTCAACGCTCAATATTTCATTATCTGGTGTCATGGGAATGGTTGCGACATAGGAAGCATGGATAGGACATTGTCAGAGTTGAGTGAACAACTCTTAGCTCATGTGCTTATCTTCGAATATCCCGGCTATGGTCTGTTGAATGGCGTAACATCATCACCAACAGAGACATCCATAAATAATTATGCGCAACGAGCCTATTCATTCGTTCGTGATACATTGAAATGGCCTACCGATCGAATCCTTATCTATGGACATTCGATTGGCTCTGGCGCTGCATGTCATATTGCATCTACTCAAACCATCGGTGCACTCATTCTTCAATCTCCATATACGTCGATTAAGAATCTAGTTCAAGAGAAAATTGGCATATTATCAAAGATAATCAGTTGTCAACTATGGGACAATTCTCAAGCCTTACAGCGTATTACATGTCCCATACTATTCATTCACGGACAACGTGATGCATTAATTCCAGCACATCATTCTCAACGATTGTTCGATTCTGCCAGTCATATTGACAAAAAACAACTTGTATTATTACCAGATGATGATCATAATTCGATATCTCCTTCCATGATTCTGATTCATGTGAAGCCGTTTCTCAATCAACATTTTACACACACAACAGAAATATTACCTAGAGTAGAAATCGACGCAGTTTTACGTGAACCACCTACAGCTATGCAGAATTCGTCTCTTGGTCTTATCTCGTCTCTATGTCGTAGCTCATCGAACACTACTAAAAACATGATGAACTCGTCTAGTTCAAAACGTAATGATGATCAAAACTAAAGCTTCGATGTATCTCACAGGATTTTCATGAAAAATTTTCGGACGAGAAGTGTTTTGAGCACCACAGAATATGACAAATGAGCACCGATTTAATTACACGTGAAATGAGTACAATAAAACAATACTCTTTACAAGAAAAGTAGAAACAATAGATAGATAATAAATACAATAATGAAACAATAACCATTAATATTATGACGAATTGTTATTCATATATTGTCTCGAGCATAAACTTTTATTTCATATCGACATAATCGATATTTCCGATATTGGCTACAACTATCTGAATATTTAGTAGAATCGGTTAAATTGGTCGAACGAAACTTAGATACTTGATATTGTTGTACTATTGCATTAGCCTCATAGAGAGTTTTTACGAGATTGAAAATGTGAAATTCATTGTTTGACATTTTGCCTTGATTGACAGAAATTCTTACGAATTTACTACTGTTGATTTATATGTGAAAAACAAGTCCTTTGGATTTTATCAATTAGTAGTCATGTGATTAACTGATTCGCGCTGAGCTTAATACAAAGTGATACTTGTCACCATACATACTGCAAGTTCGATCGGTTTTAATTGAGTTTATCTCATAGATATTATTTGTCAATTTGGTCCTCATTTCACGTGTAATTAAATCGGTGCTCATTTGTCATATTCTGTGGTGCTCTAAACACATAAACTCCAACATTTTCTTATTTAGTTTGATTACATTTAAACTATGCACGCATATAGTATAGTGCATGGTCATCAAACTTTAATCGAATATGAGGTTTAACGGATTTGAAATGCTCTACTATCATCGCCTTTTAGATTTCAGATAGAAATGAAACTCATTTGAGTAAACTTCAGTCATTTGTCTTGTAATTTTTCATTTTCCTTACGAACCGAGAATTCAAGTTTCATGTCAATATGCTTTCTAAGCATTCCTAGAATCTTTTCTTATCTTCTTCCTTTCAGATGTACGTAAATAATTCTCATAAAAAATTTGCAATGTATAATTGTAACTTTCATATATTTATACATATTTTATAAGGCAAGTGTCGAAAAGATCTCTGTAGAGTATTGTAGAAAATCAATGGTCTGATGAAGGATGCTAGTCGATGAATGAATGCATGGAATAATAAATCAACATATTTTCTATGTCGAGAACTATCACAAGTAGATGTGAGATATCGAAGGGAATTCACCACTGACACTAACTGTAACGTCTCATGTTTGGTAACTATGAACAAACAATTATCAAGAGATAATCATAAATTCAAATAGTCAGTACTTTGTCTATTGACTACATGAGTAAAATCATGACAAAAATGCAATACAATAGAGCGGAAGGAAATTAAATTATGTTGAGTTTTTAAAAGAGCTTGCTGAATCATGAAAATCCAATCTGTGACGTTAATAAACCTAACGTTGATAAAAAAAAATTAGTTTGATCAAAAGATAAACCTGTCTAAGTTTCCTGCTTTGATCACAGAATGTAGAAATCGAAGGTCTCTAGTGGCCGAAAGTCTTTCCATAAATAGTGTGAGCCAAGATAAATTGAAAGATTTTTTTCGATGAGATTCATGAGATAATTGCTCTTCATCTTTATTGAAGTTATAGTATATGACGTAGGTATTTTCTTGCTAGAACTACAGCTCTAATTTCGACTTTCGATCTATGGACAGCTCATTGAAAGATTTGATAGGAACTACTAGGAAATTGTTACCATATGCTTCGAATGATTTTTTTGATTGTGTTACACATCTACAGTGTAACATCAACGAGAAACGTTTTGTTCCTACTTTTATAGACACACAGATCTAAGTGTGGATAGAAACAGAATCCATGCGCTCATTTCACATGCTCAGTATCATGAACACGAAAAATCAGAGGTGATAAGTTTTATTCTAAAATGATTTCTGAAACGCATGCTGGCATCTTCGCTTTAAAGAATCTGTATCAGGTGTTGGGGCAACCGAATATTGTACGTTCACAATATGAATCTATTCATATGATCTTATAAAATAAAGCATAAATATCGAAATGTATCATTGACTGATTGCAGAACATACGCGTAAAAAAAGTCTGATAGATTGAATACATATCTCATGATCGATCGAGGATATGCACTTGACTGAATGATTGTAATGAACTCATTGTTAATTCTACTAGTTTCTTGTTTGAAATGTATTTAATAAAATCAATCATTGCAAATACAACAGTGAAATAAAACTACAAGATTTAATAATATCAATGAAGTAGCATTGAAGAACTTTCAAATTTTATTAAAAGATTCATTAGTTTGCATGAATCATGCTAATTTATGTTTTACAATGCAATCATAATATTCGTGTATCGATCAACAGTACGGAAGAAAGTAAGGGTACATCATGAAATCAAAGAGAATAGAAACTGATTGAAATGTTTTCAGTAAAATTCATAACATTGTGATTAAAGTACAACGGTCTTGATGAGAAATTAATTAGGAAAAAAATCATCAAAAGCTAAAGAAAATCCAAAACTCCTTTTGTGCATCATGCCATGGGACATTCAGAACATCACTTCGCAGGCAGATGCGTGTGACGGAGAGGGGTGGAAGATATCTTAATCTTCCATTTTTCAATATTGTAATGAAACAAATATTCTTTGTGTTTACAGTATTTAGGGTTTCAATTAGAAACACAACTTTTATAGGATAACGATGATTGATAAAGTCGTGGTGAGTTTTCTTTCACCATATGACAGAGGTCACTCGTATACACAAATCAATCATTTTTAATGAATCGTTTTTCTAAAATACCAATGGCATTGTTTCTTGTTGTTGATTTCCCAGCTGCGAAATTAACTAAATGTTGAAAAACGTTGTTTTCTAAATCTACTCCAAAGAGTTTTAGGTATATAATCATAGGAAATAATCTAGTACATTTACCATGGTTTCTCAAATAGAAAAACTGCGTTGTCGTCTAGTAAAGCATATATATATTCTATAGTTCGGATCATTTTCTTCACTTTTCATTTTTACCAATCTCATCTAACACTTCGAGTAGGAAAATAATTGAATTAACAAAAATTGATTGACAATCATGTTTTCGGTTCAGCGATTAATTCAATATTCATATACCATTGAATATTGAAGCTTTTTGTCAAGTAAATTTTAATCGAATTGCTCTTCTAGAAGAGAAATCGGAAGTGAATTGTATTTCTACCTATTTCTGCTAGCAAAAACCAAATGAATATGAATATGAACTTATTTTTACTTCAAAAGAAACAATATTCATTCTATATCGATTATTTTTCTAGGACAGTAATGAATTCGAAACTGGTCAATTTAGACAGTGTACCGGTATGTATACAAGATTACAATCTGTATTCAATAAACGAAAGAAAATATATTTATTTTCGGAAACTATCAAGGCCTACTGTGCTCATATCAATGTCAATGGTATACAACGAACAAAAGAAGATTATATTCGTCAACAAATCACGAATGTATTTTCATGCAATACATTCGAATCTTTACTGATCAATGTTGAACTATTACGCACGAAACTTTCACAAATGGGATGTTTTCGTGATATTAAAGTTATTATTGACAAAGCTCATGGTAAGAAGAGAAAAAATAAAGTTCATCGGTCAAATGAAATTTGCCTATATTTAGATTCAAAAGTTGAGAATAGCTATGATATAACATATATAACTGAAGAACATCGACCGATATCCGGAGGAATGAATACAGCTGTTGGACAAAATGAAGGTTCACTCGTAAGTGAATTTACTCTATCTAGAAAATATGATATTGAATTTTATAAATAATGCAACATTTCAATGCTGATTATGTATTTGTGCAATAGACTATCCATAAACGTCTAAAAATGAGTCTAACATAAAGTATGCATGCATAGAGTTATTGTCAATATCTTGGAATAGAGAAGAATTCGTTTTATAAATATCGAACAAAAAGTATTATTTGTAAAAGTTAATGAGGTTGTATTGTTGATACTTTTAAGCGGCCATATTTACAAATACAAAGTCTAATTTGCTATTAATATTCTAGGAAAATATCGCACTGATAACTCTGTACATCTAAGATCTAATATGTTCTCATCGACTATCATGTGCTTTCTCAGTAATAGAAAAGAAGACAAGTGATTTTCTACAATAATAAATTATTATGAAAATCATTTCATGAAATCCTACTCCTAGATCTTCTAATTATTTGAATTCTCAGATATTAAATGATCCTAACATTTTGATAATGTAGTATTTTCTCAGAGAGACCCCCAACATTCTACTAGAATACAAGATCTCAATTATGAAGGATTAATAAGTTAAAATTCTTTTTAGACCATTCGACAAGTTTTGAAATAGAAATGAATACAATTTTTAAGTAAATCTTTTCATACCATGAAATATCTCATTCAATTCTACTTATTAGTTAACTGTTCTATGCCAGAACTAGTATTCCTCATTTATATATCGATTGAAAATCTGATGAGAATTTTTATCAATGCATTGAATTTTTTTTTTGATTTTTAGTGTACTAATTTTTCATTACCAAATCTATTTGGTCGTGGTGAAAAATTAGGTGTAGATTATTCATATAGTAATCGTGGTAATATTGAAGGACGAATATTTTATTCAATGCCAACGAAACTTGACCCAAATAAACAGTAATTCAATTTTATTCGCTTTACAAATCTATGCCTGTGATTATTCTGCTTAGGTTTTCAATGTCCTTATTTAGAACTTATTTTGATAACACATGGAGTTCTTTTAAACAGGATGATCATGGACTAAACTTATCTTATAATGTAAAACTTAACAGAAATATGCAACAACAAATAAATGAAAATTGGTTTTTTTCTTATTCTTTTGTCAGATTCCTCTTGGTATTGTTCCTAATGCTGTTCATAGTTTTTCTTGGGAAGGTGTTTGGCGTTCAGTATTAGCTGGTAGTCCGACAACTTCTATGGATGTACGAAAAGATGCTGGCCATACATTGAAATCATCAATAAAAGTTTGTAAATTTGAATTTACTGTTTTTTTTTCTTCTTCATATCTATCGTTGAATTCTCTGGACTTTATTTAGTACACAGCTACCGTTGACAATCGAGATCATCCAGTGATTCCACATCGTGGATCATATTCTCAAAGTTCACTCGAATTAGCTGGTCTTGGAGGTGATAGCCAATTTGTGAAATGGTCAACACAACATCAAGTAAATTTACCATTACCGTTAAAGTCAATATTTCAATGGTGCGTATCAGCTGGTGCTGTCTGGCCTCTTTTACAACGAGGAAATCAATCGATTAAAATCAATGATAGATTTTTTCTTGGTGGACCTTTAAATATTCGAGGTTTCGAATATAATGGAGCTGGACCGCATAGCGAAGGTTAGAAAGCAAATGATTTCTTTCCATTGTGAGGATGACATATGTTTTCATTGTTTATTTAGGAGCAGCTTTAGGTGGTGATTGCTATTGGGCTACAGGTCTGCATCTTTATACACCTCTTCCATTTCTTTATCATCGTGAGAATTTAATGTCCTACGCTCGTCTTCATTATTTTCTCAATGCTGGAAATGTATTTAATACACAATCTGTTCGTAAGTATTTCTCTTATGCAATACGATAAAGACTAAACAACTTTGAGTAAAAATACATTGATTAAAAACATGCCATACTATCTGTAAACTGTAACAGAGATTCGTGGTCGATAGTTCAAGATCGCTGATCAGTACCATTGCGCTTTATTATATAAACTACTTCTTTAATATATATTTGAAGATCTAGTGAGATAAGACTTTTAAATTAGAACCTGCAGCACATAAATTAGAATCAAATAAGACTGGAAAATATCTAAAAAAGGATAAGCAATCTTGGATATTCTATGCTGAGTGTTACATATACGTGAAAATAGAATGTTAATCTCATACATAGTTAAAACTAAAAAATCGAATCTGAAATTTTTCTATGTACAGTTCTGTTCATTAGTTGATAATTCTAAAAACAAAATATCACTCGTTTTTGGATAAGTCATAAGACTTTTAGATGGAAAATGCAAAAATCCACTGTTGCATCAAATTTCAATGATTCAAGAATAACATATCATGTTTCACTGAAAGATTTCATAGCATTCAACAGATAAGTAGATCTATTTCAAAGCAATATCTAAGATCAAACTACTGTCAATCGATTTCTTAACATCAAAACTGTGTATGAATAAAAAATTCTATCATTCGCTCTATAGCTTTGAATGGTAGAGATAGAAGTATTTAACTTTCTCAGACGATTTATAACTTAGTACATTTAACTTTAATTTATTGACTTCGAATTTACGAACTATTGATTAATGGACAATGAGTTCATGTGTAATTGACACGATAATGAAGCAAAATTCTTCTAATAACATAAAGAATAGAAAAACGTTTCTATGATTAATAATCGTAATTCATAATTTACTCTCGTCGAGCTTGTGCTTATAACTTTTTCGTATTTATGTATTTTAGATTCAGCACAATCTTTGTTTTCTCAATTAACTAATGCAACACGATTGTCGTGTGGTCTTGGTGTTGTATTGAATTTAATGAATGTAGCTCGACTTGAACTTAATTATACACTTCCATTATGGACACAAGTACACGATCGGTTCGTTTTTGTTCTTGAACATTTAATATTCTTGGAATTATTGAAAAAACAAATTTTCTTTTCTAGAGTGATCAAAGGTTTTCAATTCGGTGTTGGCTTTACATTCATTTAAACTTCATAGAAAATTACTTTTAATAGACTTTGTATCGTGTGTTCGTTTTCTTTTTGACCGATATGTAGAATCGTTTTTTTCTCTTACATATAGAAACAATTTATTACGAAGAACGACAAATGTAGATTTGGCGCTTGAAAACTTATAGATGGTATTGACGATTTTCCTGTGGATTTTATTTAGATGAAAGTTTAACAATCTTTTTGAAACTTTATTTGAATAAGATACATTTTATTCTTGTTCAGTTCCTTTTTCGTTTATGAATAAGATGAAGACACATGATTCATCTTTTTCGTGTCGTTGCTTGTGTAGATGTAACGACTTAGATGATAAAAAAACAAAGGACAGGGTAGACTCATTCATTTTATTATTATCTATGTATGTAATAATTGACGACATCTTTTTTCTTGAATCCGCGAAAGATGATATTATCATCTTGGATGACACAAAAGTAAAATGGTGATGATGAATAAGAGAGCTTTGTAAAGATTCCAAACATTTGAGATAATTTTCTATTTGCCTTGTTATCACGAATAATTTTTTTTATAAATAAATCTTACTGAATTTAAATCGTAAGAAGTTTTCATTGAGACTAATCGTGACATGATTTTAGATTCTTAATGAATTTAAAAATCTAAAATGATATACTAAATTAGTTCTTCTCGTACGATAATCGTAAATCTTATTTTCAAAATCTCCATAAAAACGTATCAATCGAATGGTATGCATAATTTATTGAATAATTCTTTTTTTTTATCGTATTCCATCGAATTGTTCATAATTGTAAAGGCTAAACAATTGATTAAAATAGCAATATTAGGTGCACAAGCTGTAGGACGAGCATTTACTCGTACTGTACGTCAAGAAATTCAATGTAAAACGCAACAAAAAAAAACAATATTTGCTAGAAAATACATAGAAATTTTCGTTGTAATCTAGATGCTAAAACTGCGACACAATAAAACATCAGCAAACACTGTGCCAACCGATCGTATTACCGGTCTGACTTTAAAGGTAGATGTCTACTTTTCTGCAGCGTCACCATAGTTGCTTCTATCATCGTTTAGGAAGCGAAGCAAATTTTAAATCTGACTGATAATGATCTAAATGATAGTGAAAAAATAAATAAACAATACGAATATTTATTTAATTTGAACGATATAACGAAAGGTGGATCATTTTATTTACAATCGAAAATTTATCGAGCAAAAGAACGTATTGACCAAGAATTTAAACAATCATCTTCACCAATGAAAAACTCGAATGGAAATAAACAGAAGAACGATTCTAATGATACAAATTCAACTTGATATACTTTTTTTTTTAATGGAAATTATTATTTGTATTCTTTATACGGACAAAGACAGTTCTGAATTGAAATTCTCCTTACTTAGAAATCAAAATGAAATTCTATTTTAGATAATGATAGATTCCAAAAGTAAGTCATGGATGATAGTGGAACAAACGTTTTCGGTTTTCGACCAATCAGAAAGTTCTGTCAAGTGTGATCATCAAAAAGCCTTACTTTTATTTAAACAACAAGGCAGTGGAAAGAAAACGTTTGGTTTATCTTGTTCAGCAACTAGTTCATCGTCACCGCTTTTCGCTAGTACGTCTACAGTAAGTATGTGTCATTTTTCTATAGATTTCAGAAAAAGAACTTCTTTCTTGTTTAACTATATCTATGATTATTTTAGTTTATCTTGAACGTATTCAATACATACAACGAGGAAGTTATGCGTTTAGTCATCGCTCTGCTCGTAATTTTAAGGAACTTCAAAAAAAAAGTCAAAATAAACTAACTGACCAACTTTATCCTGAGCCATTACCAATCATAGAGATCTATTTTTATAAAGATGAACATCGTGTTGAATATCCTTACAGTCGTATCAGTTTTCGATGGAAGAACTCTGGTGAAAGAAAAAAGTTCTTTTTTTTTGGCAGATTTGTCGTGCAATCATAATTGTTACTTTAGTTGATCAATTGGATGAATGGATCGATGCTCTCTATGATGTTATTGAAGAAGCAAAAATTGCAAGTGAAACAGAGAAAATAAAGCGGTAAGCGATAATGGTTTGTTTTCTTTTTTTTAATTATAGGATATACATGATATTGTCTTTAATTAGATGGGTCTTACGAGAGTACGAAAAAGTAAAAGGATCAAATGAATATGCAATATTAGATTCAATCAATTCCTGGCTTTGCAATCAGTTTGGTCCTATTTCTGATCAACAATTAATTGATAGTCAAACTAAAATTTGCTCAGGTCACGATTCATATAAAATCAAATCTTCAGTATTTGAAGAATTATACAACGATTTCATCAATAAATATCAAATGGTAAAATAGTTCTCTTTGAAGAAAATAAATTATTTATTATTTTCACTTAGGATCTATTGAAAATTATTGCACCTACTCTATTAGAAAAGAAGTAATTAACCTATGACGCGAACGTTCTAGCATAAGATATTCGTTCAGTTTTGTACTATTTAGGCGCCACGTAGAAGAATAAAAAAACATTAGTCCAGTTAAAATTAGATTTTCATGACTTTTCTAAAAGTGTACGTTCGGAACACATTTGGGTAAAAACTGAACAAAATCAAATGAAAGAGAATTTTTCTATCGACGAACTTGTAGAGTCAATTCCTTAGTAGAAAATTTTGAGAAAAGAATCTTTAAAAACCGTTCTTTTGTTTAAAACGAAAGTCTTCGAAAAATGCTTATAATCTTTTATTGTTTTTATTTTAATTTTGACCTATTGTAAAGCATGATTTTAGAAGAAAAGTCAACAGTCTAAAATAATCTAGTGCTTTAAATATTCTTAACTTCTAGATAGACAAGTAAGGAATAACAAGAAAAAGCTTTGTTTTTATTTGTCTGAAGCATTCGTTTGGATTAGTTTCGTTATTGTTTTTCACGGCAAATGATCTTTCGTTCAGAAAAAAGTTCCAATCTTATCTTTTTAAAGAGAATGACATTCATATTCTCTTTTTCCATCTCTCCATTAGTGTCTAAGCAGTACAAAACAAAAGACAACAACCTCTGCCAAAATATTCGTGTCATAATTTACTTTCTATTGTGATATTTTAAAATATTTCAACTTTTGTCCTTGGTTTTCATCTAGGTCAGTGTCACCTGAGATATTGGCGGCACATATCTGTAACAATTTAGAGCATCCACTAGAAGATGAAATAAATAAAATTCATAAATTTTTAAATCTAAAATCCAATCAAAATGAAATCAATTATAAACAAGTAACCAACGATTAGAGTATCATAAGTTAAAGTATCATTTTCTTCGATTTAGTGTGTTGATTATCTATGGTCAGAAGCTAACTCAGCATTTAATCCAAAATCTCGTACAGTATGTACGGATGATATGAATCATCAGTTAAATCATTTTTGGATATCATCAAGTCACAATACGTATATAATATTGTTCAATTTAGTATTAATCAAATACTATACTGTGTCTTTTTTTTAGGTATTTGACAAAAAATCAAATATATCACCCAGCTTCTATCCATTGTTATATTCAAGCTTTGCTAAAGGGATGTCGATGTCTTGAAAGTAAGAGAAAAAAAGGAATTATCCTCGGACAAAACCATTCCAAGGTGATATAAATTCGTTCCATTGAATTACTATCGAATGTTTTCGGTTGTATGTCTGTTGTGACATATATATGCAAAGATATTTAAAAAATTCTTATACATAGACTATACTTTCCTATGAAAAATAGTATCATTCAATACTACGTTCAATTTTCATATCTTTTCTAAAAATTGATGGCAAATTCTACACTATCCAGACTTAAATTGCTCTATTCTTTCATCTGAACTCGAAGAACAAAGTAATAGTAGTGCTGCTGAAAATCTACCAGTGCATAAACTGAAAAATTTCTGAGATATCAATAGCCTGATTCATCTATTCATCAAGCATCTAGTGACACGTCAGCTAAGCCGAATATTTGATATCGACTGCAGATAGATGTAGAGTAGCAAATAAGAAACGAAATCGAAAACAATATTCATGGAACGACTTTATTAAATAAAAGCACACATGGTAATTGTAGAGGAGTTTATAAATGATATTTTCTTTCGGTTTTTCTAAAAAAAACTATTTTATCAAGTCGACGTTTTCGATAATCGAACCGGTAAGGAACCGATTGTGACACATAAAAACACGTGCATTGATCCGATATCATTACGTAACGTTCTTGAAGCTATATATGATTATGCTTTCGTTACTAGCGAGTATGATTCACAAATTGAAAGGAAAATTTTTCTTTTTCATTTTACTTGTCGAAATTCAGATATCCAGTGATAATTTCCATTGAAAATCATTGTTCACCAGAACAACGATCAGTGATGGCTCGAATGTTTATTGAAATACTTGGTGGTAAGTATAGAATCTCAGAAAAATACATTCCAGTAGTAACTGACATTAAAAACCCTGTACACCAAATAGAAACACTTATTCAGTCATCTCTATCACCAAATGAAACTTGTTATCCCTCTCCTAATCAACTGAAAAGAAAAATCATTCTAAAGGTAGTGCTATGCTCAACAACACATAATGCTACTATTGTGATGCATACATTTGTTTCTCATTTGAATAAAACCATTCCATTGTTCGTTGATAGGATTCCAAAATTGAAAATGCATCGTTGATGGAATCCACATCAAGTTTAGATTTAGACGAGCAAGCGGATTTTTCAATCAATGCTTCTGACGGCCGTGTTCAATTGTATGATTTCTCCAAAGGAGTACGCTTTTGATTATTTTAATCTCTTCGAGATTCATTCTTTCAAATAACTATTCTTTCTCATATTATGGCATTATTGAGATAAAACAATTGTTAAAGTTAGTCGATTAAAAATTCTGGTCATTTGTTGCAGTTTAATAATAAACTCTAATAAAACTTATGTTGATGTCTTTTCACTCTCTACTGAAAATTGAAATACGAATAAACATTTCCGATAAAATTCTATCCATTCATTCGATCAACGAATCACTACATCGATCTAACACTGATAAGAACTCATGTAATTAACTAGTAATATCTGCTGTATTTTTTACCATGACAAGTTCAAATTCTGAAATGAATGAATAGGTAGTAGAGAGTCATTCTTTTTATTTAAGCTGGAATTGAGATTTGTGCCGTGAATCAGTATCTGTTTTTTGTGTCAACTACGTATGAGTAAAGAATTATTTCATTTTTTAAATAAATTTTAGAGATGGCTCTACTATAACTATTCATGGAGAGATAAAGATCTAATTTTGGATAAAGATCAAGAAATAAATAAACCACGATATGCAGATGATTATAGTAGTGAAGATGAAATCGAGGAGGTAAAATGAACAACTACACTTTCCGTTTTCGTTCATGATGATCAATACATTTTTATTTCGAATGTAAAAGATTTCACCCGAAGATGAATTAACACAAATTTGGTATCACAGAACCATTTCCCGTGAAGATGCAGAGCGTCTTCTTCTATCAAATGCCGGTTATGAAAGTGGGACCTTTTTGATTCGAAAGAGTCAAAACAATAACTGTTATTGTATTACTTTTCTGTGAGTCGTCTTCGCTCGATGTTTTTCTACTATGATTCATAGACGAATAAATGTGTATTTCTCTCCTTAGTGCTTCAAATTTTTGTGTAAAAAGCATACAAATCGATGAAGAGAGAAATGAAGATGGAAAAGTTCGTTATTCATTATCACAAACAAAATTTGAATCAATAGTAGATCTTGTTCGTTATTATCAAACATATGATTTTTCTCAAAATGTTAACGAATCGAAAACGCCCATTTTGTATCGGTTAGGAAAACCGATACCACGAGCAAACTGGCGTCAAGAACTTGAACGGCAACCATGGTATCAACCAACTGTAACACAAGAACAAGCTGAACAATTGCTATTAGGTGTAAGTTGCAAATTTTTAAATAAAACGAATTTCATCTAATTTTATTCTATGATCTCAAATAAAAAATAGATCGGTGAAGAAATGACATTTCTCATACGGAATTCATCGAATCTTGAACGTCAAGATTATACACTATCTATTTATTGGAATGATAAGATACATCATGTGCCTATCTATCGTGATGGTTGGGATTTAGTGTTCATTTCATTAAAATTTACATGC
Source organism: Rotaria macrura (assembly GCA_900239685.1). NCBI lineage: Eukaryota > Metazoa > Rotifera > Eurotatoria > Philodinida > Philodinidae > Rotaria > Rotaria macrura. Next base: position 111,437 of record OENT01000012.1, read on the forward strand.
TTAATGGAACTCGTTTATTATTATAATCGTATACCGATTTTCGTAACTTTCCGTTTACAAAAACCTGCAAAAGCCTATACAGACTTTATCAAAGAGCAAGAAGTATTGATAGCACGAGGAATCATGCCGCAGATAATACTTTTCAAAGCATTAAATGATCATGTATCCTTACCAATCAATAAGATTCGAACTCGTATGTTTTATTTTCTTAGGATGCTTTGTAATTTGAATGTATTTATTTGAAGTTCGTAAAAGTGTAAACGATTGTGCTGTTGAAGTTCAATATTCTACTTATCAAGAAGATTGCAAAAGAATTGAAGGTTATTTTTTTAGATTCAATACAAGAGAATGTTATAAAACATTTACAAAAATGCTTTGGATTGGCTCATCATCTGTTTCGTTAAAAGTTCCATCGGGTGATAATAATAGGACAAGTATAAGTCCTCCTTCTTCCACGATTCCTAGAAATGATTCAACATTGTCGGTATCGCATGATCAGTCACACCTATCGGGACCAAATCTTAATTCATTGATTATTTATTTTCAAGCTATTAAATTAAAAGCATACGATATTAAAAAAGCACAAGATCTAGGTAAATTTTCTTTCTTCTTACACTACAATCAAGTTGCTTTTTCTAATTTATTAAAAACATGTATAGTGTGAGAAAAAAGATTTTACGAAAATACGATAGTAATTAGGCAATAGTTTGCTCTAGAACCGAATTTCTTATTTATCTCTCTACGAAAACAATATTGATCATCATTCTCAAACATTAATTGACTTCGAGAGAGTACAAATGACATTGAATTTGTTGAACATTTCTTGAACGATTAAATTTGACTCTTAGTCATCAATAGAATATCAGCTAAATTGATATTATAAAATTCATAATCATGAAATGATAAATTCGATTATGTTACATTGAAGCATCCGGATATGATCCCAGATGTACTAAACTTATTTTTACACATTTAATAGAACAGTGATAATATTCATGTTTAGAAAAAATACGATCGTTCAAACAGATGATTTCATTATCTGCTAGCAAAGCAGCTGCATTTTGTTCGGATTTTCTATCAATGATTCTGTATGTTTTAATATATACATCGTGCACATACAAAAATAAATTAATATTTTCTTCGTATAGATTTAATCAAAAACACTTTACTCGGATTTATCCTGATTTTTCAGGAAAATCTATAAGTTCTCGTAATTTTGAACTTTTTCAATACTGGTCTACGGGTTGTCAGTTGGTAGCACTCAACTTTCAAACTCCAGGTAAGTATTTATTCAAAATGTTCTTTATCATTTACCATCGGATTCAACATATCTATGTATATAAACTAAGATGTTCCAATGCATATCAACGCTGGTCGTTTTGCAGCTAATGGCGGGTAAGATTGAACCTTGTACTTAGAACACTCCAAAAGTACTGAGATTGAAATCTTAATACTGCATGATACATTTCAAACAGTTCTCTCTCTCTCTCCCTGTATAGTCTCGTCGAGGAAACAAAATACTCTATTTTCTTTGGTATTTGATCCTAATTCAATGAATATCCTAATAATAAAATTTCTATAAGACCTATTCTTCTATTATACGTGAGTATTAAAATAATGATTTTTCATTTCTTCACAGAACTTGCTTGAATCTTTCGTCAGCGATATCAATATAGACCTGAAGGTTGAGAATGCAATGTAAAAATCTCACGAGAACGTTAGTTTTCAAATAGATTGATTGGAAACGTTTAAAAAGACATGTTAACAAACCTTTAATACAAGATTCTGTGCGTCATCATTCCTTCTTTTGAACGATGAAAAACGCAACTCTCTGTCTTGTTTTTATCCAAAACTGTATTCACAGAATGTTTTTATTAGGATAGTCGTTGAAGTAGGATCAACAAGAATAAAACATTGGGCATCTGTTTTTCAATCCGACTATTGAGATAGACATTTTCTTAAAGATTATCTGACGATATTGAAATGCCAATCTCACTACTTTCGGACTGCTCTAAATACAATAAAATAGTAATGCTCATTTTAGCACGTAATTTGGTTTGCTTATTTGGATGCTTCTGATTTTGCTTTCTATTATCTAGTTCTGGTTATATTCTTATGCCGAATTATATGCGAACGCTTTCTGCGGAAAAATCAAATATATGCACACGACGTATTTCAATGAAACTTCGTATTCTTGCTGTTCGACATATACAATCAAGTAAATCAAAGAGCATTTCGAGTGTGCAAGTGAAAGCAACAATTATTGGCCAGCAGAAACCTAATGAATGTCAAATTTTTTCAGGTATGTTTTTCATTTTCTCTAATTTGTATTCAATACTTAACTTCGAAACTAGCAACAATTTATGGTCCATCGGGGATAGCCGATTCTAACCAATTATCAACGGCACAAAATCTTCAAACAGATGATGGTGATGCAGATATTTTGTATTTCGAAGTCTTGGCTGACAATGAAGAGCTTTGTGGACAATCGGCGATTCCATTATCATCACTGAGATCAGGTTTCACTTTTTTTCTCTCTTTCTTACAATATTCAAATTCTCTAATGAGATTTTCAATTTCCTCGCATTTTTCTAGGTATTCGATCGGTACAATTATATGATAAATTTAATGAACGTCTCGACATGAGCGCTTTGCTTGTTGATATTAATTTCAAAACTGGTATTGTACACTTCAATCAAATTTAGTAGAATCTTTGTACATATCATATGTTTTAGTGTAATGAATTGTCCGATTCTCATGTGTTTGGCTATACTCAATTAAGAGCTACGCCTAAAAGAATATTCGAAAAACGGAATAAGAGAACCGTGATCATTATTCATATCTTTTTTCTAATTACTATGCACTATTTGTGTACTACTTTTTTTTTATCGTACTCTCTTTTTCTTCATGTGTTTCTTTTCCTCGCATTCTGTGTCTTCAAAAAAGAAATATTCGATTGTAATTTGATTTTATGCAAGTGAGAGAAACACAACACGCACAACTGTGTGTGAAGAGAACAAAACAATACGAAAGAAAGAGAGAGCTCCAACATGATATTTCTCCTGTATGTCCTTTCTTGTCGTTCTAATTTTGTTACATTCATCAGTATGATCAACACCGGAATTGAATGTCAAGCATTTCTATAGGAGCATAATCGATATTATTCGTACTTGACAACGTGTATTCGAACAATGGAGTATCAGAATCATAGTAAAAAAAATTATAAGTGCAGCATTATAAACGTTCTCATATCATGGGTATTAATAATGATTCTATCTGGGAGCATTCGTGATCTACCAAGCCGATAATTTACAAATAAATATCTAATTGAACTCTTAGGTTAAATCAGAGGCTAACTTGAATTAAGTAAAACAAGATTTCCAATGACATTAGAACTTGCATTAACTTCCAACGTGAATCATTCCAATAATCAGATTTGATCAGATTCCGATTGAAATACAATCATGTTCCATACATTTTTTTAGTATAAAACCAATGAAATGCTATCGAAATTATTGAATGGGAGTAACTTTCAGCTCCTACTGTAGGGCTTTAATGGAATCCGACTTTAGCCTTCAACACAACTCTAGTGACATCATCAGATTCTAATTAGTTCGTAATTCAGGAAAATAGGAGCCATTTGAAGATTCTTCTCTCGACGTCTGATCGGATTTCGCCAATTGATTAGATACCATACGATCTGGTCGGATCTGACATCAGATTATTGATGAACGTGAAATTATTTTGCGCCACTTAAACATAGCTTGAGTGAACTAACGATGATTCATACGCGCAATAAATTTCTTCAAAACACTTCGAACAGAACTGTTAGGACGCTTTAAACATTCCAAAATAATTAAGTAGAAATACAAGTTTTTTCGGCTACATTATGATTCGATTTACGGATGTTCTTTTACAATATAATGTAATAAACGCATAGTAAGGAAAGAATATAGGAAATTAAGGCGCTGTATCAAGAATTTAATGATATACTTGAGAAGAAAGAATAAAAATGATCACGAGAGAACTAAAATGAATGAAATCAGAAACAAGTAGGATGCTTAAAATTATCATCTTTTTGTTGAATCATGTTCTTGATTACTACTGTGACTGTCGACTTGGAAAAACACAACCAGCTACTACCTGGATATTTAAAACATGCGACTATGAATAATTTGCAAAAATTAAATAAGTTAATTAATCAAGTATTTCTTCGCTCACATAGTCTCGTATTTGTTTTTTTTCTTTTTAAATAACGAATGTCAATTGATTGTTTACAACACTATAATCTCTCCCGAAACGAAAACCTTAAAGATGCATCCTTATTGATACTGTACATAGGACTCGACGTAGTCTTCAACTAATTCACACCAAATTATTCTAATTTATTCTGCTTTCCTCTTGGACGCATGTTATCATCTCAATTAACCAAGACAAAAATTAAATTAAAAATTAATTTAGAAGTTCTCATTACAGTATCCAATTTTTAGACAAACAGATGACTAAAGTTCAAAAGATTTTCGATAGACAAAGCAACTCGACTATCTCTTTTTCTGATAAAATTTAATGAGCATTTACAAGTTTTCGTTGCCGACAGTTTCTCTTTGTACATGTATTCTTATCAACAGAACATTTGTTGTACAATTAAGAAGTACAAAATACATGAGCAACTGTTTTCAATTGATATACGCTTCAAAACGTTTCACCTCTGATCATAATTGCTTTTTCCAGGTTCTTCGTTCAAATTTTGAATTCATAAGTTTACCTCTTACTAGTTGTGTTAAATATCTCATTATCACGAACCCAGTTTAGTGGGACATATCTCCTGATACCATTGTTTTAGACAACCCGGACAGAGAAGAATATGAGTCGTGGCTCATGCAGAAAAACATTGGAAACGGCAGGTAAATGAAAGTAGTATCTCGGCTGGAATATTGCTTTCATATACCAATGGTTTCCTTTGTTTTCCTGCAGTATCCAAGTGATCTGAGGGATCTACCTAGAAAAATGAGTTCCTCTATCTTCGATGTTCTCGTTCTGGTGCCAAAGTTAACATCATACACGTACAATAATTATCAGTAAAACACTAGGATAGCAAAATATTGAAATTCTTTTCTATCAGACTTGTGTACAATAATTGACTTGAATCATGACACTTACCAACACAGTAGAATTTATACTGATATCTATATATACATCAATCAATCAAAAAATGCCAACAATATTGCTGGAGATATACTCTTTACTTCTATGCACAACATAGAATACCTGAAAAATGATACACAAAAGAAATCATATCACTGTTGAACAATACACTGAATTTCTACATCTTCACAACCTGATAATCAGTAAAAATTATTGACACAACTGTTAGAATAAGTAGTTATCTAAACTAGAAAAGTCAATAATGAATGAAGAAATGTACAGTGTTAAAAATTGAATTCCTATTTAAATTAATCATCAGAGATAAATTAAATTTGTTACTCGCATAAAAAATGACTTCAATGCACTAATCAAAACGATAAATGTACCTGGATGAAACAGAATACTTTGTATCATAGATCGATCAACAAATTTCAAATCACATGATCAACTCAACAATACAAGATGGTAAAGAAAGAAGGATGCCAACTAGCTATTACTAAGATATTTAACGAATCTGTAAATTCTAAAATTAAAGTACAATTCTACCCATTTAATCCGATGATTTCATTTGTTAATTATTAATTATGAAAGAAACACCGATGAACATTTTTCATGAATTCATGATAAAGCCTATGCAGTGCAATTACATTCAAAACATTATTTTTCAATCTTAATCGATGAATTAAACTCTCAGTTGAAGATAAATTCATTCAAAATATGTATTCTAATCGATATAAAGCATAGGATAAGATGCTATTATGTGGTAGAGCTCTAAATTAATGTTATATTTATATAAAATCCTGTGTAGAACAGAAGAATAACTAACGACAGAAAATATCTGCTTCTACATAGTTTAAAATATCCTGTTTAAACCAAAAGTAAACTGCTCTTACAAACCATATGTCAACAAACTATTTTCATCGGCTATTATCTAATTAGTTCGAAGAAATTCAAGCAATCTCTAATTCTTTAATCTCTCATTACTTCTCTAAGATGATAATGAAATCGATCGTTCAGTACTAGTGAAATGAACTATCCTTCACATTCGTGTGACTATTAAAGCATCAATTGATATACTGTGTAAAATAGAAATGTTTTCATTAATGATTTAAGCATTCGGCTGTTTGTACACTCTGACGCCTTTGTATGCTTTTTATTGTTCGCAATAATATACGTTTTCTCTAATCTTCTGTATATGTAGCATTGATTCATCTGTGTCAACAAAAGTACAGCATATATATCCGATTTGACATTCTTATTGAGTCGACCTTGTTGTTTCTCGATGAATAAAAAACATTCTCAGTTTAGTAATTATTGAGTTCTTTTTCCTTTACTCTGTCAAAATATATTCTATACCAGTAGAAACTGTTTGTTCTCTTCTGATTCTCCAATGTTGATTTGTATGTCTACCGATCTTTTGACATTCATCTATCATTATTGCTATTAATTTTTTTTTGAGACATACCATTGGGAACTTCCCCTTCTCTCTGTGGCAATATCTTCTCTACTTTCCCTCAATACCATAAGATCTATGTCTTTTTTGATGATAAAGTCTTTGGCTTCTCACTATATTCACATTTTCTTCGTCTTCTACACGTCCAACAAAGGTGAATGTTTTCTTATGGAACGTCATCATAGATGAAATTGATTGGTCACCGGTGACAAGCTATTCATTGGGACAGAAATAATATGTAGACCGATTTAGACTATTTAAATCTGAAGTTGAATCTGTTCTATTGTAATTGTGGATATTTCTAGTCTAAAATTTTATGATAAAAGAACTGTATAGGTATGACGTGCAATTATCTCGACAACTTGTTGTAACGTGTTTACAAGCGGTCAAAAACATCATGTTAAGATATATTTGTGTGTAACGTAACCTTGACTGTGCTGATCAGTTCACAGTACTATCTTAGAGTTAAGAAAAATATTCGGCAATACCACCATGAGACTGTAGATCTGTCATTCAGTTGTACTTTAGGTCTCAAATGTACAGGAACCTGTTAACATACATCTGAATATCAAACATTTCCATGTACAAAACCGGCCAAAAAATCTGATTTTGATCTGATTCATGACCGTGTCTGCTTACAAGACTAACTGTGTATTGGTGTAGGACATAAAATCGTACCAAAGTTGAGTCTAGTGCTGCGTTTACCATTTATCCGAGTAAGCTGTCAGAAAAATACTGAAAACTTGAAGTTCATAGGTTACAACTGAAAAAAAAATGCCTTTTATAGTCATAAAGATTAAAAGAAAAAACTCAGATCATAGTCGAATTAAAATTAGAGTTTTTGACGGTTCTTTTTACAAGGGTTGTGTACAGTTGGGTCCAATACGAAAGAATATGATGGGTGATGTAGTTACTTGCTGAATAAATTGAAAAAAATAAATGAAATAAAATAAAATGAACAGAATATCATTCAAACCATTACCTTCTATCAAATCTTTTACAATCAAGTTGTCTCTTTCAATCAGTCGAAATATTCGAACTAATAAACACCAGAAGAATATGCATTCATCTACCACAGAGTTCAACTAGTGTGACATGTAAATCATTGTTTACACAATTTTGAAGCTCGTCTTCAATAGCAATGAACGTGATATAGAAAAATCAATTCCTATGGACGAGCGGGAAGATGATAAGAAAGAAGTAATTGAAATTATAGATCAAAATTCTATCATGAATCAACGGTATATTTATGTTTTATCTAAAGATATTACATGATACTGTGAAAATAGCCAAACTTCAATAAGGTAAATATAAACGATTTCTACTTCTTTCTCTACAATGTCCACTTATCAATAATGAAACGCCGGGAAACTGTTCTCATGTAAATTTGATTGAGAAAAAAATTCGTCGGTGGATTTTCCATAAATTTTTCTTCTCCTATTTTTCGTTGTCAGCGCAAACTGCCATATCGTTCCTTAAAGTTTGTTGTTTTACATGAGTTATCTTCTAGTACATTCTACGGTTGCTATATTGAAGAACAATATATAATTACATTATACCTCAGTGATATCATTCACACAATGTACACTTTCGAACATGACAGCATATATTGTAATTTTATTGCACATATCGTGTATATACTGGTCAGAAATTGATGCTTTATCTACTGCATCTAGTCTGCATAACTAGCAGTAAAACTCAACTAAAATGAAATACGTGATAAGAAAATTAAGGGCATACATGAGTGACGAATAAATATAATATTGAGCTTTCAAGTATAATGGAGTAATAAAGTTGACGTTAATATTGACTGGATTAGTGTTTATGATATGAATAATTAGAATCCACTGTTATTCTCGATAAGAGGATATCCAAAAAGTATTTTTGGTATCGGATAAAATTTGAATCATGTTTTGAGGATATTATACAAGATGAACTATGTCAATCCTTTACCCCCGAGGAGTTTTTTTCTAATGTTTTCTGAAAGTTGACCACTGAAATAGAACCTAGGTACTCTCAGTATAACTGCACAATACTTGAAATCCTATTTTTTAAATTGTTAAAAAAATAAATAATTAGCTAATTAATTAACTAATTAAAATTTGTTTTTTTTTTAACTTTTGCTGCAAGTTGAAGCCCTTTTTCTAATATATCGTATCCATTGGCTTTCACTTCTTTTGAAAACAAATTATGACCAGATGATGAACAAAAGCAAAGAGGTCCAAAAAAAGCCAGTGTAAAATCCAACAAAAAATAAGGTTTGGATTTTGGTCATCAGCAGTTCGCTTTTTTAAGTAAAAAACATTTCCCATCCGTATCATGTGAAAGAGAACATATTAATACGTGTTTTTCCAGCAACACATTATATAAAACAAAAAACTGTCGGAGTAAAAAACTTTCAACAACAAAAAGTTATGTTTTAGAAAAATTTCCAATCTCCAAATTTAATTATATCGAAGTGTAAGCAGCATATAGAATAATATTTTTAACCAATTGATAGCTTGTTAAATTCTCCACAAACAATATTCAAGTTACTATTTGATTGCGTTTTAGGTTATTTTTCTATAGCAATTTTCCCAATGTCCAGATGGGTGGCCATTCGAGGCGGGGGGGGGGGTAGTAGGTAAGGATTAAATTAAATAGGTGTCATTTATATTTTAAATAAAACATTTTTTGATATTATTTTGTGTGATCTTCTTATGATCCTTCATTCTTATTAATAATGATATTAATACAATTCGATGATGAGTTTTTTGTTTGAGAAAAATTTTGAAATATTTAACAAGTTTTCTTCATGTAATATTCGTTAACCGTACGATCACATATTTTTCATTAATTCATTCGAAAAGAGTACTTCCAAAATATTAAATTTAACAATATTCGTCACTTGCTATGCTCCATTGCATCAATAACTACCATTCAGATATATTTTTCATTCGAAAAAAAACGATGTATACTTAAATTGAATGCAAAGCAATCGATTTCACCTGTAACACTAAGCACATTACTGATTGGATAAGCAGTTAGTCATCTATCACTTTAAGGCCATCAGTGTAACGAAAAAATACTACAGTCATGTTTTTTCTTCTAAAACTATTACCTCTTATGTTCAATAAATATTGAAATTATACGAAAGCATACGTATAATGTCGATAAAAACTAAACGAATCGATTGTGTTCGTAGCATGATTTCGTAGGTAAATTTTCTCTGTGTTTATTAGGTGTTCGAAATAGATTTTGAATTGTTTAGGATATCAAACAAATTTAGAACCTAATTGATAACGATCTAAATGATAGCTATTGAAAAAAAGATATTAGTACGATGAACTTCCATTTCATTCGAATGACAAATCAATACATGATCAAGTTTATCGAGAAAAACAATGTTATTCCGATGATTCTGATCACATGAATGCAACTAATTTTTTTCTTTCTACTCAAATTACTTCTCACAAGAAATAAACAAACACAATGATGTAGTCTATAATATTTTTGTTTTTAGAAATCATGAATTCAGATGATCAACCATGGACGATAGTTGAAGATAAAGTCGATATTTTTGATAAATCATCAGCCTTTGTTTATTGTGATCGACGACTACACTTACTTATATTCAATCATTTAGACACCAGACGCGCAAAGCCTTCATCATCTAGTTCAACAATTACCACTAGCGATGTACAAATGGATTCATATTCGACAAATCTTGTACATGTAGAAACAGCTAGTACGTTTCATTGAGGAATCATTTCGGACAATTATTTTCAAATAGTTTTTTGTTAATAAAAATCCATAATTATTTTAGTTGATCTTGAACGTATTCATTATATACAACAAGGCGGTGGTAGTAGTAGTGGTCGTTCGGCACGTTATTACAATCAACTTCGAATGAATAATCAAAGCATTCTAAGTGGTCATTATGATCCTCAACATCGAAAATTAGAAATCTACTATTCAACAGATCAACCTCGTTCTGAATATCTTTATAGAAGTCTTAAATTTCAATTGAAACTACTTGGTACGAAGATATTTTCTCAAGAACTTCTTTTCTGTTAATATAAATCATGTTCTTAGATGATGAATTTGATAGATGGATTGCTGCTCTCTTTGCAGTTATTGATGAAGCAAAAAATGTTTCGGAAACACTGAAAAAAAACCGGTAACAATGAATGATTTATTCATAACAATTTATTTAATATTTGTTTATAAAACCTAGATGGATTTCTAGAGAATATAAAAAGCTGAAATATTCACGCGAAGGTTTAACATTTGATTCCATATCTCGTTGGCTTTATTCTCATCTTGGTGTTATTGGTGAAAAGGAACGTGTTGCCAATCAAATTAAACAACATGAAGTATTTCGTCATTCAAATGAAATCAATAATTCTGTATTCAAATCAACATACAATTATTTTCTTTATAAGCAACAAAAGGTAAATTAGAGAAATTAATTATAGAGAGACATATGTTCCCTAAGATTTTAGAATCTTATTGAAAATATTATTCCTGATTTTGAAGAATCAAAGTAATTTGTTTCAATAAATATAAACTTATATGTTATTTATTGACTTTTTTATTCAGCCAAGCATCACTTGAGATATTGGGGTCACATATCTGTAACAATTTAGAGCATCCACTAGAAGATGAAATAAATAAAATTCATAAATTTTTAAATCTAAAATCCAATCAAAATGAAATCAATTATAAACAAGTAACCAACGATTAGAGTATCATAAGTTAAAGTATCATTTTCTTCGATTTAGTGTGTTGATTATCTATGGTCAGACGCTAACTCAGCATTTAATCCAAAGTCTCGTACAGTATGTACGGATGATATGAATCATCAGTTAAATCATTTTTGGATATCATCAAGTCACAATACGTATATACTATTACTTTTTTGTGTTCTTATTCAGACTTTATTGTTTGTTCAGATATTTAGCTAAAAGTCAAATTTCGAATCCAGCTTCCGTCCATTGTTACATTCAAGCTTTGCTAAAGGGATGTCGATGTGTTGAAAGTAATAGAATAAAATGTACATTTTGTATTATTGCCATACAATATGTTCTTTTCAGTTGATGTTTTCGATAGTCGAAGTGGTGGTGAACCGGAAATCACACATAAAAGTACTCGAATTAAACCCATTCTATTACGTGATGTTCTTGAAGCTATATATGATTATGCTTTCGTTACAAGCGAGTATGATTCACAAATTGAAAGGAAAATTTTTCTTTTTCACTTTACTTGTCGAAATTCAGATATCCAGTGATAATTTCCATTGAAAATCATTGTTCACCAGAACAACGATCAGTGATGGCTCGAATGTTTATTGAAATACTTGGTGGTAAGTATAGAATCTCAGAAAAATACATTCCAGTAGTAACTGACATTAAAAACCCTGTTACACCAAATAGAAACACTTATTCAGTCATCTCTATCACCAAATGAAACTTGTTATCCCTCTCCTAATCAACTGAAAAGAAAAATCATTCTAAAGGTAGTGCTATGCTCAACAACACATAATGCTACTATTGTGATGCATACATTTGTTTCTCATTTGAATAAAACCATTCCATTGTTCGTTGATAGGATTCCAAAATTGAAAATGCATCGTTGATGGAATCCACATCAAGTTTAGATTTAGACGAGCAAGCGGATTTTTCAATCAATGCTTCTGACGGCCGTGTTCAATTGTATGATTTCTCCAAAGGAGTACGCTTTTGATTATTTTAATCTCTTCGAGATTCATTCTTTCAAATAACTATTCTTTCTCATATTATGGCATTATTGAGATAAAACAATTGTTAAAGTTAGTCGATTAAAAATTCTGGTCATTTGTTGCAGTTTAATAATAAACTCTAATAAAACTTATGTTGATGTCTTTTCACTCTCTACTGAAAATTGAAATACGAATAAACATTTCCGATAAAATTCTATCCATTCATTCGATCAACGAATCACTACATCGATCTAACACTGATAAGAACTCATGTAATTAACTAGTAATATCTGCTGTATTTTTTACCATGACAAGTTCAAATTCTGAAATGAATGAATAGTTAGTAGAGGGTCATTCTTTTTATTTAAGCTGGAATTGAGATTTGTGCCGTGAATCAGTATCTGTTTTTTGTGTCAACTACGTATGAGTAAAGAATTATTTCATTTTTTAAATAAATTTTAGAGATGGCTCTACTATAATTATTCATGGAGAGATAAAGATCTACTTTTGGATAAAGATCAAGAAATAAATAAACCACGATATGCAGATGATTATAGTAGTGAAGATGAAATCGAGGAGGTAAAATGAACAACTACACTTTCCGTTTTCGTTCATGATGATCAATACATTTTTATTTCGAATGTAAAAGATTTCACCCGAAGATGAATTAACACAAATTTGGTATCACAGAACCATTTCCCGTGAAGATGCAGAGCGTCTTCTTCTATCAAATGCCGGTTATGAAAGTGGGACCNAAATGAATGAATAGGTAGTAGAGAGTCATTCTTTTTATTTAAGCTGGAATTGAGATTTGTGCCGTGAATCAGTATCTGTTTTTTGTGTCAACTACGTATGAGTAAAGAATTATTTCATTTTTTAAATAAATTTTAGAGATGGCTCTACTATAACTATTCATGGAGAGATAAAGATCTAATTTTGGATAAAGATCAAGAAATAAATAAACCACGATATGCAGATGATTATAGTAGTGAAGATGAAATCGAGGAGGTAAAATGAACAACTACACTTTCCGTTTTCGTTCATGATGATCAATACATTTTTATTTCGAATGTAAAAGATTTCACCCGAAGATGAATTAACACAAATTTGGTATCACAGAACCATTTCCCATGAAGATGCAGAGCATCTTCTTCTATCAAATGCCGGTTATGAAAGTGGGACCTTTTTGATTCGAAAGAGTCAAAACAAAAATTGTTATTGTATTACTTTTCTGTGAGTCGTCTTCGTTCGATGTTTTTCTACTATGATTCATCGACGAATAAATGTGTATTTCTTTCCTTAGTGCTTCAAATTTTTGTGTAAAAAGCGTACAAATCGATGAAGAGAGAAATGAAGATGGAAAAGTTCTTTATTCATTATCACAAAGAAAATTTGAATCAATACTAGATCTTGTTCGTTATTATCAAACATATGATTTTTCTCAAAATGTTAAAGAATCAAAAACACCCATTTTGTATCGGTTAGGAAAACCGATACCACGAGCAAAATGGCGTCAAGAACTTGAACGGCAACCATGGTATCAACCAACGGTAACACGCGAACAAGCTGAACAATTGCTATTAGGTGTAAGTTGAAATTTTCAAATAAAATGAATTTCATCTAATTTTATTCTATGATCTCAAATAAAAAATAGATCGGTGAAGAAATGACATTTCTCATACGGAATTCATCGAATCTTGAACGTCAAGATTATTCAATATCTGTTTATTCAAAGGATAAGGTACATCATTCACCTATCTTTCGTGATGGTTCGGATTTAAGGTTCATGTCACTAACATTTACATGTTTAATGGAACTTGTTCATTATTATTATCGTAAACCAATTTTCCAAAAGTTATGCTTAAAAAAATCTGCAAAGTCCTATCGAAGTTTTGTTGAGGAACAACAAAAATATGAAACGCAAGGAATAAAAGAAAATAAAATAGTTTTCAAGCAACTAGAAGATACAATTCAACTAAAATCTGATAACATTCGAACTAGTATGTTTTCCTTTATATCTATTTGCTTTTGTATTTGACTTCATTTGTTGTCAAGTTCGTGAAACTGTGAATGATCGTGCTGTTGAAGTTCAATATTCTATTACCCAAGAAAATACAAAACAAAATGAAGGCTATTCATTCAAATTTAGCACAATCAAAAATTACAAGTTATTTGCAGAAAGTCTTGGTCCTGGATCAGTACCGCTAATATCAGCGAGCCGATCACAAGAAGAAACTTTTTCCAGTTCGTATAATCTATCAGGAAACCAAAAACTCTTAACATCTACGACAGCACATAATCAATCACTAACCTATCTAGCAGAATTCAACAAATTAATTATTTATTGTCAAAGTGTTAAAATGCGGGATAATAATATTAACAAAGCTCAAGATCTTTTAGGTGAGTCTTTCCAAGTAGTATCCTAGAGATTTTTTCTTTAATAATAGATATCAATAGAAAAATTGTCTCGCACAAACTTATTTGTAAATATTGTTTATTCAAAAGAGGATTAAAGAAAAGCATGAATTGAAGTATTCGATAGATTGATGTTAAATTGCATTTAGTATTCATTGATTACGAAAAGAGAGATTACTGATTGATTGCACTCATTCGATGAACATGAGCAAATATCAGTTATTAAAGTTTCAATAATTTTATCATCTCGAATGATGAGATCATCTTTTTCTATCATAAGAATACAATTGAATAATATTTACATTACAACGAACAATTTCTCATTTATACTACATATTCCTATTTTACATTTGTTGAATATTGAAGATATTCGAGATGTATTTATCTTTAGAAAAAATACAATCATTCAAAGAAATGATCTCACTTAACTTTGTCAAAGCAGCTGTGTTTTGTTCGGATATTCGATCGATGATTTTGTATGTTCTGATATACACACACAAAACTTTACTGATACTAACGAATACTTTATTTTTCGTCGTCTAGATTTAATCTAAACCATTTTACTCGTGTTTATCCTGATTTTTCAAGAAGATCGATTTTCTCGTATAATTTTGAGCCCATTCCCTATTGGTTTACTGGTTGTCAATTGATTGCACTCAATTTTCAAATGCCTGGTTTGTATAAAACTGAAACAATTTTATGTCAATTATCATTTAATATATATATATATGTATACATATATGTAATTCTATACACTCAGATCGTTCTATGCATCTCAACGCTGGTCGTTTCGCAGCTAATGGCGGGTGAGATTGAATCTTATATAATAAAAATAATCATATCTATTTTAAGACATATTTTGCTTTGTTTATTAGTATGTTATCGATTTCATTTTCTTTTATCTAGTTGTGGTTATGTTCTTATGCCGAATTATATACTTTCATATTCTGCGAAGAAATCAAAACTGCGTACAACATCAATTCTGTTGAAATTTCGTCTTCTTGCTGTTCGACATATAAGATCTAGTCAATCAAAAAGCATTTCGTCGGTACAAGTAAAAGTAACAATTGTTGGAAAACAGAGAGCTAATGAATATGAAACTTGTTCAAGTAATAAGTTTACGTTGCTCTAAATAATTTTTTCTTTTCTAACATATTTAATTTTAAAATCCAGCAACTGTTCTTGGTCCAGGTGGTATAGCGGATTCAAGGCAATCATTGAGAAATCGGCAGCAGCTACATACACATCATCATCTTCAAAAAGACAATGGTGATGCAGATATTTTGTATTTCGAAGTCTTGACTGACAATGAAGAGCTTTGTGGACAATCGGCGATTCCATTATTATCACTGAGATCAGGTTTTACTTTTTTTCTCTCTTTCTTACAATATTCAAATTCTCTAATGAGATTTTCAATTTCCTCGCATTTTTCTAGGTATTCGATCGGTACAATTATATGATAAATTTAATGAACGTCTCGACATGAGCGCTTTGCTTGTTGATATTAATTTCAAAACTGGTATTGTACACTTCAATCAAATTTAGTAGAATCTTTGTACATATCATATGTTTTAGTGTAATGAATTGTCCGATTCTCATGTGTTTGGCTATACTCAATTAAGAACTACGCCTATACGAATATTCGAAAAACGGAATAAGAGAACCGTGATCATTATTCATATCTTTTTTCTAATTACTATGCATTATTTGTGTACTACTTTTTTTTTTATCGTACTCTCTTCTTCTTCATGTGTTTCTTTTCCTCGCATTCTGTGTCTTCAAAAAAGAAATATTCGATTGTAATTTGATTTTATGCAAGTGAGAGAAACACAACACGCACACCTGTGTATGAAGGGAATAAAGCAATACGAATGGAAAAGAGGAAAGCGAGAGAGAGAGAGAGAAAGATCGACAGGATAAGATGCAACATGATATTTCTCCTGTATGTCCTTTCTTGTCTGTGATGGCTTGTCTTTCTAATTATGTTACATTGATGTTAATCTGCTCTCTTTCTTTTTATTCATCAATGTTGGATACTTTTTTCTTTTTCCTGTAAGTAAACTGAAGTACTGTGTCTTCTTTCTTTCTTTCTTTCTTTCTTTCTTCCGTTCTTCTTTCTTTCTTTCTTTTTCTGTTGAGATCTGACAATTCGATGTTTCAAGGACAATTAGACAAGAATGAGTGTCAACATACTTCACTTCATTGTTTATTTCTTTTGTCGCATGCTCTGCAGCTGCTAATTTCTGTTGAAAGGTGTCACATAGTAATATGCTGCTTTGCTATTCTAATAGAAAGAAAAGAACAATGGAAGAGAGTCCCTCGCTCTCGTGTCGTTGTTTCATCCCATTAAGAATCCTTCATTACTACCAACTGCAGAATCATTCATTCTACTGCTGTCGCGTTGATTTTTGCTTTACGCTAGTCGCCATTTTATGTCGCATGCTGCTACATGATCGGCAAACTAGGAAAAAAAGAACGAAGAGAGAAAGCGATGGCTTGTGCAGCCCCGGACGTCCGTGTCAATGTGCGAGAGTGTACTTCTACAATCATGTTGGATACCTCTCCTTGCCTTTTCTTGTCTGTTGCCGCGGCATGCAATGGAGTGCCTCCTGTGCCCGTCCTCATACATGCATGGAACGAAGACCCAAAGAGGAATACGAAGAAGAAGAAGAAGAAGAAAAGAACAGAACGCTAAATCAAAGAACTAATAAACGAACGAACGAAATATTTTGAATATTACTATACGCCCTCACACACATATTCTATATGTGATTATGAAGACCAAACGAGCTTGCGCGATCTCTCTTCTTTTCTCTTCGTATGTATTTAGTGGGTTGCCCCTCGTCATCGTGTTGCTGTACGCTCTGTCGTGTAATACTCGAGCAACTGGAAAAAAGAAGAAAAAAAATCCAGAGAAAAAAAGCCAAAACGTTCTTCGATGCGATGCATCTATCCGATATAGAGAAAAAAAAGAGAACGATTTTTTTTGCTTCTTGATAGGAAAAAAGCCGGGCCAACGAAAGAGGGTGGTGGGGAAAACGAGAAAGAAAGAAACGGCAAGGCGCGTGCACTAATCATGTCCTTGAACGGCTCGCTCGTGCACTCTCGATGCCATTGTGGGCGTTCGTGGATTCCGGCTGCGCACAAAACGAGAATGAGAAGGAGAAGAAGATGATGATGAAGCAACTTTTCCCCTGTGTGTTCTCTGTCTCTGCTTGTGTGTATATGTGTGAGTGTCTGTGTGTGTGTATGCCTCTTCTCAATTGAAGTCAATCATCAGCTGTATGTTCTAGAAAACGATTCTCTTTTTTTATTCATTGTCGTCGTCTATCTCGTAATCTAACAAGTTCTTCTCCAATGCAACAATTCACACCGCATAATGATCCACAATAGTCCATCTGATGTCTTATCATCGTCTAATTTTCATGTCGGTATAACTGACGACAGTCACAATTCGATGGTTAAACAACATCAGTCCGATACTCATCAGTACCTGTCGAATCACCATAGCGATTCATCAAGTTCTTCGTCGATTTGTTCGTCTTCACTTTCACCAAAAACTTCATCTTCAACGGCTGCTACTGCAACGATATCGACGACGGCTGTTGTAACTGCAGCAACAATCGCACCTAATTTTACTGATGTCGATCCACAATTGGCTCAACATATTGAATATGAATTAGGCTTAACAAAAAAGAATGGCAGTGGTAGTGGAACACGAAAAAATGCATGGGGAAATTTAAGTTATGCTGAATTAATCAGTAAAGCTATCACAAGTAGTGCTGAACAACGTCTAACCTTATCAGAAATTTACGACTGGATGATAAAATATGTTCCATTTTTTCGTAATAAAGTCGATAGAATTAGTAGTGCTGGATGGAAGGTAATTATCTCTAATTTATATAAAGCTTGAATTTTTTATTTTCTTCTATGCAATCAGTAAAATATTTTTAATAATCGAATAAAAAATTCATTGTGACTTCTAATTTCTTCTGACTTTGTCTCGTTTTAAGAATTCTATTCGTCACAATTTATCATTGCACAATCGATTCAAACGTGTACAGAGTGAAGGTACTGGAAAATCATCATGGTGGATGATTAATCCCGATGACAAGAGTACAAGTGGTACTAGTACATCATCATCAAGTGGCATAAAACAGCCACGACGTCGTCTAGGTCAAGGCACTAAATCTTCTTCTTTATCATCATCAACGCCGAAAAGACTTCGTACACCTCGTTCAACGAAATCATCTCGCATGTTAATGACGACACAACAATTAGAACAACAACATCAAAATTCAACTCCTCAGCAAGTTCAACTCCCTGAAATATCAACAGCATCGGTTTATGAAATTCATCCATGGACTTCTCAATTAGACACGGACAATGTAAATGATCATTTATATGAACAAGAACTCTATTCAAGTACAGTGAGTCCTCTAACAACGAACAGTAATGGTAATTCAACAGCATGTATTCAGTCAGCATATTCATATGATGATGTAACAACTAATTACGTCGGTACTACAACATCCAATAATAATAATAATAATAATAATAATAATAATAATAATAATAACACCGGTGATTACTCATATCATCACCAACACCATTTTCATCCACATCCTCCTCCTTCACATACACTTTATCAACGTCATCATGGATCAAATTATGATACTGGTTCAAGTAACAGATACTATCATCAGCGATCGGTGCTTAATGATCATCATTCTAATCCATGTTCACTTCCAATCGATACATATCATACGAATAATCCAGGAACATATTCATTACAGCAACAACAACAACAACAACAACAACAAATCGATCCAAACGATGAACATATATATTTAGGTGTTCATTCGGCTTCATCGCATTCATCGTCAGCATCTCTTTCACCACCAACCTTAACAACTAACAATAATCTTCTACCATCATCATCATGCGGTTCATCTTCTTCGAATTATACGCATACACATAAGTCTTCATCATCCGGTGGTTATCTTCATCCATCATCGAATGGAACACTTACACTTTATAGTCATCATCATCAACATATTTCACAGCATCCTAATTCATATCATCCAGATATTGAAACTTTACTTCAATTAAATACCGAAGATGATGATATTGATGATGATGATGACAATGATGATGATGATGATGATTTTTCAACTCTTGTACATCATCATGGAATAATCGATGATCAACAACAACTATCATCATGTTTTCCAAACAATAATCATAATCATCAATTACATTCTCATAATGATCCATCAACATCAATTTTACGTACGGTGCTTAATAGACCGATTGTCGGTAAGAATCTCACTCAATATTATTAGATCAATAGGAAGAATAAGAACGTTTTCTTCTTCATTTTTTCTCGATTTTCATTTAGATATGTACAATCAGCAGGTGTAAAATGACCGGTTCTTTTTATACATATACATACAAAATAAAATAATATATATATATATATATATATATATATATATTCATACATGCATATATATAAATCCCTCGATTCTATCAAATATCACCGGCGATCCTATTTTATTTGTAGATATTGTGCAATGTATTCTTTATTGTGAGAGTCGTTTTACATGACATCCGAAAGAATGCATTTTTCCTTTCTTTCTTCTTTTGTTGCTATTTTTTTTTCTCTACACCGTAAAGTTATTTGCTTCTTTTCTCTATCTTTTTTGATTTTCTTTTTCATCATTTCAATATCTCGAATATTTTCGTTTGGTCATCATCTTTTAATCGTTCTCTTTCAACCGAAATAGAAACCGGTGATATTAATATAATGGCTAACTAAGAACAAAGAAGAGACAAAGCCTGAGTCGGAAAAAAAAACATAGAACTTAAAAGATTTTTCTTGATAGAAAATGAGAAGGATGGTCATTATTGTCAACTGTTCTTTCCTTTTTATACACAATCTAATAATATTTTTTTTTGTTTGGTTTCTTTGATATATATTTTTTTCTTCGTGTGTCTGTATGTTGGTCAAATTTTTGTTCCTAGATTTCACACGCACATATATGCACACGAGTTGCTTTTGGAGTCTTTTGTTTTCTTCTCGTGTTCGCGTTTGTTTCTTTTTGTTTGTTTTTTTCGTATTTTGTAAAGCTCGATGTGTATAAAATAAGAGTGAAAGAGAAAGGATGGCAGGAAGATATTAATAACAAACCCAAAAACTGTGCAAATCTTATTTCTGGATCAAACAAACATTTTCATTATGGAATAGAATGAAGATTTACAATTCTTTCGATCAGTTATTTCAAACATAATCAGTCATCAAGTGATGTGAAATTTCATACCTAAACTACATATTTAGATTTGTTGATGTATTCATATGTAGCAAAATACAAATGACACAATCGAGCCATTTTAACACATAAAAAAAAACATATCAACATCGAAGACGTACTATTTCTCGAAAATATTTAAGTATCATTGAAAAACCGACAAAATATTAAAATGAATGTTTTTTCGATTTCTTACAATTGAATGAAATCGTTGTCGCTCATTTGAACACAAGGTATGAAAACAAATAAATCAAAAGAAAAAAGGAAATCATGAAGTCATAGTTCATGCATCGTATGAGGATCACATTCAAGTTTCTTTGAGAAAAGAAACAAAACTCAAGTAATATTATTTTCTGAGAAAATACTAATGAGAAATTTTTAATTTTTTTCTTTTTATAAAAGAAAATCTGAACTGTGATAGACTAATGTTGTAGAAACAATTATAATCAGTTTCTCTTATTCTTCAGTGTAAGTTTTTTCATCGTATGATCGTTTTTTTAATAACTTGTAAATGCCTATGTCTTAAGAGCTTAAATTTGCTTGTTATTCTTGTAAAATCTACGGCGAATATTTATACAAGGTAAATTTTCTGAAACAATAAACAATCTCAAGATTATTTTTAATGTATACATTTTCCCAAAGAATTGTAATCAATCTTTTCACTTATTCTAGACTCGTGTCTAGATTAGTAAACAAATTATATTTTGTTTTAGTTTCAAATGAAATTTTGATTTCAAAATCATTTCAATCGATATTAAATGATAATGAATCATATTATGTTTGTAGTATTAAATTTCTTTTATTACTTCAGTATTTCTGATACAAACAATAACATATATATATATATATATGGACAAACAAAAGTGTTCATGTTTGATATCTATTAACAATATAGTTAATACTAAAAGAAATAATTTTAAATAAACTAGACTGACATTGATTTGTGAAAAAAAATCGTAATTTTTAAAGCACTACTGGCATTAGATAAGAATAAGATATATATATATATATATACATATACATGTCTATTTTCATCACTTAGGTCCAATGTCAATCATCGGCAATATCTATATGAGTTTTATAGGTTACGAAGAATTAATTAACATATCAACCATCGATTACTCAATACAAATAGTACGTGCCATACTGTCTGCTTATATCTATGAAGAGAGAGAGAGAGAGAGAGATAAAATTTTATTGTACGGAATAACTATAAACGAGAAAAATATTGAATTTTCTTTATAAAAAAAAAACTACGTACTCAACAACAATAACTGATGGACTCTAGACTGTCAAGGACAACATCAACACATGTAAACGTAGTATATAGATTGTAAGATGAAAGATTGATGGTTAATACTATTCGTTTGAATAAGGTTTTCTTTGATCTGAATATTCTAATTCTCCGTATGTTTTTAGAATTGAAAAATCTGCTACATATTTTAAATCGATCTTAAAAAAGTACTTCCTCTTTCTTTTCAAGAGATAAATGTCTAAGATTCTGATTCTTGAATGCAATATATCGATGATGAATGCATGTTCAATTCATAGATTATGATATTTGCTAGTCAAATGTTTAAATAGTCTCAATATATTGAATCGATGCTAAATAATGCATTCAGATCTATTGATCGAGTAAATACTTGAGCAGAGAAAGAAAAAGACAGGTACGTTTGTCATTGTTAGCAATGCTAAAGATTTTGTATAATAAATAGAATTTTGAACTCTCGATATTACTTTCTGATCGACAAAATAATGAAGACATAGTACAACTAAACCGAATTAATTTTAGAAGTAAAAGTACAGTAGTAAAATAATATAAACCAATCGTTGACATATCAAATAATGAAAATAGTTGCAATTAAAATGTATCATACTATAAGATGAGACATAAAAGATAAACTAGGAGGAAGATAATTATATATTAGTGAACATGAATGATAAAAGTATAGAGTAATTACATGTTCTGTTAGTAGATCAGATAGATTACTACACCGAATTTTAACATGATTCGAATGATCACATGCCAATCTTGAAATTCAAATTTCCATATCTTTCATTCAATCGTTGCATGATTACTACTCTATTTCTATTACACATGTTCTAATTGATTCACCTTGGAGTAAATATCATAATGAAACAATAATTCCGTTTGAGAAACTATTCTGGCACCTTTTTAAAACGTCACTTTTCATTGCCGACGTTGATTTTGAAATCAAATATTTTTATCAAACACTTCAACACAATTACGATATCAAATTCAATAGGTAGTTTATCTGCAGCAGTTATGATTTACTTTTGATATTAGTATAAATTCCTTTTTGTTTTACACACATTACTAATTCATACAAAGTGTTCTTGTTCATCTTCAGCTAAGTTAAGTAGTATCTTCAAGACGATGCAATAAATATCTCTCAATTACTGACAAAGTGTTGACAAATCTTCTCGAAGATATAAGAGTAAAACTATTCTGATCGTAAAAAAAGAACTGTTAGTAGTTTTTCTTTAAATTTAAATCAGATTTCTATAAATCATTTATTTTGATTGCATTACACATCCGTTATTTTATGAATATGAACGTAACAAGACCGTTGAATGAAAAGAAGAAAAAAAAACGAATTCTACTTATCATCGATACTGCATTATCTTGAAAAGATGAAAATGATCCGTGCTAAACTTCACTCATTTTATTTTCTTCCTATATCGCTTCATTACTTCTTTTATCTCACCACATAATCAATCATGACAATATCGATTAACTCTTTCGTTACTGACGACCCCATACATATGTCATGAGTAAAATCAACGCTGAAAACCGAATAAATCATTAATAGAGCAGAATTCTTTTTTCTGTATGCATTCGAGCAAATGTAAACGTCACAAAATTGAATCATTCTACATCATCAATTTTTTCAGTAACAAACTGATCAGTGTCCTAGACTGTATTTTCATTTTTTTTTCGGTATCTAGTTACTATTTTTTTGGTAACGAGATTGAGTTCATTTTCATAGTTCTATTGTGTTTATGAATCATACTTATAAATGACAGTAATGTACGAAAATTATTATGAATACGATCGACCACCAAAGGATATATATAAATATATGCATAATAGACCGAAAAAAGAACATGATTCGTTACAGTGTGCTGATGACAGCTGGACAGAAACGAAAAAAAAAACCTAATCTTGTCTCGCACAATAAAATGACAAGCCAAAGCACACTCTTTACATGGACCATACTCGTTTTTTGATTTTGTCTTCACATAACTGAGCTCACTATTATTCTTGTTTTCGTTTTTTTGTTGAAAACTACCAATACATTCGATCAACGCAAAAACAAACAATGAACCAAAATGAAACCGTGAAATTTGTTATTGATGAAAAAAGAAACGCATCAACTAGTTCGACTACATGCTTTTCTAAATGGTTGAATCAAGATTGTTGTCAGCAAAAATTTCTTTATCGAATAATTGAATCATTCTATTTTCGTGTGCTAATCATCTCTTTAATTATTCTTGATATATTATTATTAATCGGCGATATAATATTGGATTCATTAAAGATACAACATGAATGTGAAGCACATGTTCATCCTTCAACAAAAGATTACTCTGAAACAATCAAAGCACGTATTGAACTAGCTATGAAAATATCTCACTATTCATCTATATTCATTCTAAGTTTTTTCGTTCTTGAACTAATCATTAAAATATACGCATCCGGAAAAGAGTTTTGGAATTTTCGAAGAAAAAAAATGGAATATTTTGATGCATTTATTGTTATTACATCGTTAATTATTGATGTATACTTTTTACATGATGAAGAACAAGTTCTAAGTAGAAAATTACTTATATTTTCATTTCGTTTATGGCGTTTTATTAGAATTATTAGTAGTAAGTCAAGCGATATTGATATACTCGTATTGATTTGAAATACAATCATCGTTTCATTTAGGTGTTGCCGAATGTGTTGTTGATGAAGAAACAAAACATAAAGAGCATCTGAATAGAGAGTATCTTATTGCTGTTCGTCGACTCATCGATCTTCTTTCACTTAAAACTAATTGCGTCGAAAATAATAGCGAAGATATGAATTCTATACTTGAGCGCTTCCGTATTATTGATACTCGATGTCAAGCATCATTCGATACACTCGAAGAAAATCATGAACTAACTACATCAGTCAATGTACAGCAATTCACTAAAGAACTAAACGAACTTGAAAACAAAACGTACGATAATATTAGACCAACAATTTTTGTCAAGTCCTCGGATGTATAGACATGTTCTTTTCTTTTCAATTTTATTAAGGAAAAAAAAAGCAACTAGCATAGAAGAAGAAGCACATAGTTAAATAAAATTTTGTCACAACTTTTCATAATTATATGCAAGATTACGTCCATTTATTTTTCTTTTTTTCAAATAAATTGCATCTTAACGTCACCACTATCGATTTGTACACATTCACAAATATCATTTATTTTAATACTGATGAGTTATTTATTTGAGATTGATCAATTTTGAAGTATGATTCAATACATTTTCAAACATCATACTAAATAATCAATATGGAATAATTATGTTGGTTGGTAAAATCTCAATTATAACTTTTTACTACCTATTATTGTCATTCTTATTAGTCACGAAGTGTTGTCATCAAAAGTTTAAATAAAATATAAACGATCATAATGTTTGTTTTTTGTCACTAGTACCATTGACAAGTCACAATTGTATATCTATTTCCTATGAAGTCTATAATATCAATATGAATATATATTGAGAAGAGAATATACTGAGATTTTGTTGGCTTTACACCGAGTAAAATTTAATCTATCAGAAAACGCACAACAAAATGTCATTAAATTTCTTCACGTCAAATTTCTAATCATAGAAATGTTCTCAATATGAAAGTATTTTTCATCATACTCTACATGTATGATGAAATAAAAATAGACATTTCTTCATTCAATGAAATACATTATAATAAATAGATGAATCATATGAGTTTTAAAATTATTTTTGAAAGACGTATGAATGTTTCTCGTACTACTCGTCGAGCCATCATGAACACAAAAGAGCAAATGCACTATTCAAATCTTTTAAAACTGTAACTGTCATTCTTCTTGTCGTTTCGTTTATTCAACATGTTACAATGTCATGCATAGAGTAGAAGTGTTTACTTGTGAATTAAAATATTATAGAAACAAATAACGAAGCAAAAGAAAACTAGTCATTCACATGCCTCATGCCATATAGAACCAACCGTCTTACGATGGTCAGAAACGAACCTAAATCAGTGAATCAATGGGTTCCATTTCAAGAATTGTTTATTATGTAATACTGTAATATGAATAAGCACGACGATCCGAGATATCCTTGATGGTGATCATTTATG
Organism: Rotaria macrura; assembly: GCA_900239685.1. Classification (NCBI taxonomy): domain Eukaryota; kingdom Metazoa; phylum Rotifera; class Eurotatoria; order Philodinida; family Philodinidae; genus Rotaria; species Rotaria macrura. The sequence goes on from OENT01000012.1 coordinate 137,875, forward strand.
TCGTAGAGGAAAGAGTCATAATTTACGACCACCGTTTTTTACATCGTACTTTACAGTAGAAAGAAACAGTCCAAAAATCACCACATGACGCTTTCTGAGATGTATGATAAGTAAATCGTAACGGTATCACTTACTATCATAGATTGGACTACGATCTGAATAATTTTCTAAAACATAGTTCAATTGAGATGATCAACATTATTGCAATTTTTCGGCATGAGAAGAAAAACTACTCGATTTTTGCTCATCCATCATACATCTTGTCTCTTCTTATTCAATGAATATTGTAGATAATAGAACACATACTATTCTAAGTTTGATGCTGAATTCAGAATTTTTATGTATGGATCTTAATTTTTTACCATCCCAACTACGTGCTGATCTCACAGTTACTGAATCCAATAATAGTGAGCAGCTATGTTTTGAAAATATTATTTATTCTACTTGTAGAATCTCAGAATTGGCGTAAATACGAATGTGTCTCTGATATCACTCATCCTTTTTTCATTGAAATTACTTTTAACGGTGTCGTATGTGTTTCTCGAGAAGAAACGTTCTTTCATCCGAGTGGAAAGGATAGCAGTCGAAAAATGGTTAGTATGTGTTATTTTTCATCGTTTAGGACAATAATTACGACGCTTGTCTACCATTGTAGACTGTTTTACGCGTCGTTGCACACATTCAAAATAAACTTTTCGAGGTAGAGACGAAGACGAGTTTTCAAGGGAACGTGTCAATAGTATGAAATAACGAAAGTTTATTGGAATGAATTTCATGAATATAAATGAGTACAAAAAAAAACATTCATTATTTAGATGATGACAAGTGCAGTTACATAGAATAATATGTCAATGATTACATGTGTTAAATGCAGCATAGTTGTCAGCAATAGAAATTCACTCCGAAATACTCTTACTAGGTACACTGCAGAGATTATGCAATCGATCAATGTACAATCCTTAGTGATTCCAATTGAAACGGAATGTAAATTGCTTTTTCTAAAGGTCATCCCTGATATGTAGAAGTAGCAAAAGGATGATTCTCGTGACCTATCATAGTATTATAATGTACCCAGACGACAAATATACAAATTCTATATATAAGAAACACGGTGCTGTACCATGCCTAACTCCTCTCATATTCTGATATTACGATTGAATATATTCCCATATGGTCGTAAACACGGAAGAATACGACGATACATAGAGAGAGAAAGAAAAGACCCTGTAGATTTGTAATATGTTATGAGAACGCTTGGATGTCATTTTTTCCTATCAATCACCCTATCTCTCTGTGTAATACAGAGCCGAACACGATCGACATATGCATCGATGTCCATTGTCTTCTATATGCTCTATTCAATTATGTATGGCTGCGCTTCTTGTATCACAGATTCCTTTGCCAGCTCTAAGCAAATATCAGATAAAAACTGCGTTCTTGTGTTATACATTACATTCAAACTGCACAGTGATGTTACTGGTAATAGACTCATATGCTAGTAATGGGTAAACAGATATATCTTTAACATTTGTAAGTGTACGTCTATGGTTGTTCTCGTAATTTCAAGGCGCATACTTTAGTGTTTCGTGTTATCAGAGTTACCAACGTCTGATAATTAATATCAATGATAAGTAAAACAGAGACAAATAAATTTATTACTAATGAAAAAGTAAACATATCATCAGGCTCTACTAAATGTAACTCATTATGGTGGAATCAAGGTTATTATCATCAAAAAGTTATTTGTCGAATAATTGAATCATTCTATTTTCATGCTCTAATGATCTTTTTAATTATTCTTGATACATCACTTCTTATTGCTGAACTCATGCTAGATTCATTCAAATTACAAAATCAATGTGAAAATAATGCTCATCATTCATCGAAATATGATTACGAAATAATCAAAGAACGTATTAACTTATCTATGAAAACTGCACATTATTTATCAATATTAATCTTGAGCTTTTTTATTATTGAATTGTTTATTAAAATTTATGCATTAGGAAAAGAATTTTGGAATATTCGAAGAAAAAAAATGCTCTATTTCGATGCATTCACGATTATTGTATCACTAATTACTGATTTGTATTTTTTACATACTGAGACAAAAATTCTTAGTAAGAAATTATTTAAATTTTCATTTCGTCTATGGCGTTTTATAAGAATTGTCAGTAGTAACTTACTGATTTTTCAACTACTTTAATTGTTTGATCTAAAAACTATTTCACTCAGGCGTAGCTGAAGGTATCCATCGGCGACAAATGCAACATAAGCAACCTCTAAATAAGCAATATCTTATCGCTGTTCGTCGACTCATCGATCTTCTTTCACATAAAACTGATTGCGTCGAAAATAATAGTCAAGATTTGAATTCTACACTTGACTATTTTCGTATGATTGATACTCAATGTCAATTATCATTGGATACGCTCGAGAAAAATCATGAAGTAACTTCATCAGTTCATGTAGCACAATTCACTAGAGAACTAAGTCAATTTGAAACTAAAAATGAGGCTTCTATCATCACAGCAACTTTTATCAAGTCGTCCGATATATAGATTTTAATGATTATGTTTTTTCCCTCTCTTTCTAATGTAATGTGTGACAATGTTTTAAGTTTCAGAAATAGTGATGCACTTCGCACAGCATCAACTTTATCTTTTAGCAAATTTTATTGATGCAGAGATTTTAAAAAATGTATTCGTCTGAAAGTTATTGATAAGGAGATAAATATGAAAGCTCAAAGAACATAAATCGTCTGATTTCATTGCATGTATCAATAAAGATAAGAGCATTCTTTGTCTTGATGTTCTTTTTTTAAGATAATGATTCTACTACTCGTGAAAATACTTTCCGAGATAATCAAACAGAAAGCTTTTTCACGTTCAAGAATATCTTTTATGCATAAACTAAGAACTTATATTTCTAAAGTGACTGACTGATGGAATTTTTGAGCCGATGCGTGTTTGATACCATCGAAATGATTGTTTGTTTTTGTGTCGTGATTACAATGAGAAGATCAAATGTTTAGCAATTATTGTACGAAAACATTTCAAAAGACAAAACAATACGAACAATCATTTTTGTCATTAGAAGTGTTAAATCTTATTACGTGAAAAGATGATACAGTATTACTTCTATATGAACAATCGCTAATATATTACTGTTACATTTGTTTATTGAAAATAACATCGAGTATGATGTTTGCACTACTCATTTTCTTCATAATTATGTCAATATAATATATTGAAGTAATTGATATTGTAACGAATGACATTCATCATAAAGCGATAGTGATTATAGGCAACGGCTGAGACTTTAAAATTTCATTTTCATGTAATACACTGATTTTTTATCTAGTTTTATCGTACAGTACACTGTGAATCAACTCTCATGCTTAGCTCTTGTTAGCTCATTTTCATGGCAACGGTATTCTCCTTCTACGAAGCTAAAATGAACATATAAAGAAACTTTTTTATTATGGATACTATCAGATTTTAAATCATATTTCCTGTCTATCATTTACATATTGGATGAAATTCCAGACAGAAAGAAAAATGTGTTTAGATGATGCAACAGAACCTTATATATAAATTTCAGTTGATTCAAAGTCAGTTGAATACAGACAAAAGGATAAACTTGATATCATCTATTCAAACAACGTTTTTTACTTGGACAGATGTGATAGAAACAATGTCTACGCTATGAATTTAATTGCTCATTGGATATAAATCATCGTGATCCCTTTGAGTTTCGACCAGGTACGTTGTCAAAAAGTGAAAGCTGTCATTTAATTTTTTGACATGATTGCAGCCGTATTTTTTTGACAACGTAATCCAACAGATTATCGAACGTTTCGTTCTTGAGATTACTTGCAGACGCAGATTCAACCAGTGACATTTAGATAAAAATATCAAGTCAATAATAAGTGCAGATCGTTTATATATATATATATTTTGCAGGTCTCGTCAATCCAATACATATGTTTCATGTATCAAAATTATTATATCGATGAACTTAGGGTTCAATTCATTGTTGAAAGAAGTGACACAATCACAGGAAGGTTGATCTATAAATATCATTGATTGGATGAAACTCTAATAGAATCACATTTGGTGTGACTTCTAAAACTCAATGCTTGCAGCCATCATAATCAATTGTCGTTTTTTCAACAGTTATTGTTGCTCGTATATCTGCCTAGTAGTAGACAAATAAATGTCACAATGCAAAAGTTGAAAAGGGCCATTCGATCGAAAAATGAGTTTTAATAGTAAAAAATCTTTGAGATGACGATCTGATTTCATTTTTAGTGTAAGATTGTAACTATGAGAAGTAGTCTTTAATTGAAGGAATGCATGAAGAATTATCAATACACGAAAATTTTGTCACGCCAAGTACCAATTCTCTCTACTTGATAATACATTGTAAATATTATAAATAGAAACTAAAAGATAAGAATGTAAGAGACTGAAAAATTTGAAGTATGCTAAGTTGAAATGGCTAAGTATTTAATGAAGTATTTTTATAACAAGGTATTCTTATCAGTTTTACATTATTGAAGATAGACAAATGGGATACTACGTTTCTTAGAAGTATCGTGCACTTTAACCCTGCCATTCTATTGAAATGTAAAGTGGCAAGTTTTGATTGATCGAATCAATTAATAGATAAAGATAAACGTATATTTAATACGAGCCGAGAGTAGTAAAATGTTTTTGTGCTAAAAAAAGACTACACTCAACTCTAATCTTTCATCATTCACGAAATCTTGAAAATAATCTCTAATGACAAAATTTATGAGCATGACACTCAACAGTACCAAAGAAACATTCTCATTCTCGATTTCAACCAAATAGCATCATGCCCAATTCGTCGCCATACTGAGAAGGTCGTTTAATGAGTGTTAACCTACACTTGAGAGTTGATGAGACTTTCAATATCTAATGTGAGTAATTGTCTTAGAACTATGAATACGAGCAGCGTTTCAAATCGAATTAGAAAACATAATCGTTTCGTGCACTCTGTTTTATTGAACAAAACGTATCCGTACACTTTATTTTTGTAAGCAAAGGGTGCCACATTGTATATGTAAGAACTCAATGCATGACACAGAAAAATACGAATTCATTTTTATATCCGCTAAGCAAACTGTTCGCTTCATGTTAAAAGAGGAAAGAAAAATATGGTAAATACTCTAAGTAAGAAAAAAATACGAAAAGTAGCACTAGTCGATAGTAAAAATGAAGAACAAAGGTCGTACCATTCAACGTCAGCTTTTCACATCCACTGATATTGAAATTTCTTCATATAAAAATAGATTTTTCGATAAATAAAACACAAAGTGTTAATTATGTAGACAAAGTGTTCTGCAAACCCTTTTTCTTGTCAGCAGCATGCGAAACACCGTGTACTCAAGATTTAGCAAGGGTTTTGTACACTTTGATTGTGCTGGGTGCATCTGCTCTTCGTATCACTGAATACGAGTGATATACTAACTCGAAGCAAATAAGCAAGTTATTAACGAGAGTGGCTTTTATGAGTCATGAGAGACCTGGTTATATACAGATATTATATATATTACAACTAGAAAGAAAGAGAAGCTATCGCACTAGTTGTATAGATGTCACTCATTTGCAAAAAACATTCATCAGAAAAGAAAAAAAGATTTTTCAAAAACTAAACTTTATACATCTTTGTTTTGTTTTTATTTTTTAATAAACTTCAAAGCTAAAATTTTTCTTCCAAATCATTCATCTTTGTTTTGAACTTCTGAAGAGGGAAGGCATTTTACTTTGGAAATAATTTCTCATTGGTCATCGTAGAATACCGTGCTGATCGTCCGAACAAACGAATGCGTTCGATAGCCTCGACAACAAAATTAGAAACAAATAAACAACTAAGAGAAAAGAAGTCTTCGTGCAATAAAAAAAAACAACACCTAACTACTCCTATGACGATAGACATCACTAGTCAAGAGATTTTCGAATGAATTAATCATTTTGAACTGTCGACAGTACCATAGATGAATCATTAGATTCATAACGAAATTAAATTAAACAACGCAGTACATTGAAATAGTCTTATTTCTAGATGATGATTTCGAGGCACTACATGGAAATGTATCATATATTTTAAGCATTATGTAGTTTAAGTCATCGATTACATTCAAACAGTTGAATAGGAAAAAAACATATCTATTAATTTGAAGTTTGTGTTGTTTTTCTTCTTTTTATCACTTGATCTCGCATAATGGCCGTAAGTTGTTTTACATCCATATTCTTGCTACGGGAGGTTTTAACATTTATTTACATAGGATTTTGTTTTTGGTGACTTTTCTGAGCAAGAAACAGAAAAATTATTCGGTCATGATAAACAATGCGTTAAAGTAAACGAACCTGAGGTACTGTTACTATTTTGTACTAAATAAAAATTCTAGTGTAATCCTCATTTATATACATGTATATCTATTTGACATTAGTTTCCATGGGCAACTGATGATTGTATGACAACAACAATTGAATTCGGTTTCGATGTTCCAACTGTTATATCACCACCAGGTGTTGCTGCTGTTACGTATCCAAATTTTAATTCATGCAATGGAAGTTCATCTCATCAAGAATCAACAAGTTCTGCATTAACATCTCCACCGTATTCATCTAAAAGTTCATCAGTTGAAAATTTAAAAATAACAAAACAATCATCATCATCTCGTAATCATCATCATAATGATAGAAAATTAAAGAAAAAACGTCCACCTAATTATTATCGACAAGAATATCAACAAATGCTTGAACAATCGACACTTCATCAACAACACAATGGACAAAATGATGAAACAACACCAATACAAATTCGTTCAAATGAACAAACACCACAACTCGAACAAAATTCAAATGAGTCCAATTTAATATTATTATCATCGAATGATCATAGATACATTTCTTGTGATCAATGGGTTCATTCAACTATCAAACATCAAATGACAAGTAATGACGATGATCAATCATCATCAAAGCAATCAATTAATGATGACGATGATCTGGATTCAGATGGTACAGTTTATTCTAATCGATTTGTTTTTGTTTGATGCATGAACAGATAGTCTAACAGAGCTGTTTTGTAATAATTATAGAACAAATCAGAGCAATCTGTCGAACGTCTAATTAGAGAATTTAAGACAATGTTCTATGCTACCATTCGACTCAAACTTAACAGATCGAATGAACACTCACATTGACTATAATACTTTCTTTTAATAAATATAGTGGATACTCTTCACCCAGTGCTTCTTATATGCAATTATTCTTCATATCATAATAAGTTTTTGTTCACGATTAATGCTCATTATAATTATAGCTACAACAGAAAATTTAAATGTTTGAGTCAGATTAGAAGTCGAATGTTTCTTTTTTTTTTCCGTACGTTAATCCGCGAGCAATCGTACTCAATCATTATGGATCATATTTATCATAACTTATAATTACTTTTGAATATTTAAAATAATCAAAGTATGTCTTTTCCATATCGTTCACTATTAATTTTTCTCCTGCTAACGAACCTTGACGGCAAAGATCTGATTTGAATTCAGCCGTTCTCTGTTGCTATAGAAACGAACTGAATGGTAGTTGGTTGGTACCTTTGAGTGTACTCCTCCCACGTCCGTTGCTAACGAAAACATACTGGTTGTTCTGTGACCTTTTGACCTACGTTACCATTGAGGGAAGAATGCCGCATCTTATATATACATATATATGTATGTGGGTGGGTGTCTATATAGATCAACTTCTACGTTTTACATATGGATTTGTCATTTTGAATTGAAAATTCATGTTATAATTAGTTAGCAAATGTTATTCGAGAAAAAGAAAAACTGTTCATACTGTTTGATGTTTTCGATTAAAACAAACGATGAACTTTATATTTAAGATCTAGATGTTGTCGTTTTGTTTTCAAAGGACCTGGTACAAACACAGATACAGATAATGATAATGATCTTCTTCAAAGTACATCAACAACTCGACCAAGTTATCCCGTTAATATAATCCCATCCGATCAACAATTAGACAAATCAAATCAAAATTCTACACAACATTTATTAAGTACACCAATTCAATTAACGAACGATTTAAATATTTATTCAACATCAGTTGCCAGTGGAGCATCAATAGAAACATTGAAAGCATCAAATAATCTTTCATCCCCATTATTATCACCAAATAAACACAATGATTTACCGAAGTCAAAACCAACATCATGGGCAGATTTATTTCGTAGTCAGACAGCATCATCATCATCATCATCGTCATCAATACCTTCAAATACTCAAACTTCTCTTGCACAACCAATACAACAAACAACTAGTCCAATTAAAAAATCGCAAACAAATTCAACATCTACTTCATCGACACCAAGTCTCAGTGGAAACCAAATCTCAACAGTTCTAACACCAACTCAACAACAAAATGGAAATATTACACCAAAAACAAATACAAATACTTTTTATTCAAAACCAAATTATCATGTTTATAATAGCAATGGTTTGGAATCAAAATCTTTAGAAGGTTAAAATAGTTTTTGTCTGTTTCCATTTCCATATATCATCTGTTTTGTCTTGTTTTATTCTTCTATAGATTACTTTTCCAAATGTGAAGTACGTCCATCAGCGATGGCAATTAAACCTCGAGGTTTAGATAATAAAAATAATTATTGTTATATTAATGCTGTATGTATTTTTGAAATTCTTTTAAAAATCTTTAGTTGTTTGTTTGATGTTTTTTTTTGTAATAGACTCTTCAAGCGCTTCTTGCTTGTCCTGCTTTTTTCAATGTAATGAAGTACATCCCACTCAAAGAAGATCCCATTGATCATAATGTTCCTTGTATCAAGGCAGTGTAAGTTTAAATTTCAGTAGCAAACTAATTTGTTGGATAGTCGCCTTGAAAGCATACGTATCGTCGACTATGACTACAAAAAGGCATATCGATTCTTGAATTTTGTTTTATTACTCTCTAGAAAATAACGTTTGTTTCTTAATTAGTAGACTTCGTTTTAAAAACTTCTTTTGTTCTTTTGACTTTCTCAAAGTAAAGAGCATAGCGAATCGTCTAGAAGAAAAATAAACTTCGTATCATGTTTCATCAGTGAGTACCAAAGAAGCCAGAAATAGCTTCATTTTTTTCTACAATCATCATTGAGATATCTTAATTTTTGAAGTATTTTCCTCAAATATAACTGTGATGAAACCGAAAGACATTTTTCTTATTCACTTGAGTATGTATATAAAATTAGTTTATTGATTCACTTGTTGTTTTCCGTAATCTGGCTGATGATAATATGAAGTGAATAGTTGCAATCAACTATTTTCAATGAGAAGACAGATCTCGATGGATTTTTCATCTCGTTATATTCGATAAGTGTTTGATAAGTTGAAAATATTTTCTGACTGATGCTCAACATTAACGGATATTTATTTGTAAAATGTTAAGTAAAATTCAATCAATAGAACATAAGAATATTTATTTTTTTATTTTTTTTACTTTTCATTTTAGTCACTCATTCGTTAATCAGTTTGAAAAAATGGATCGAAGTAAATCAAATTCAGCAAATCACAAAGATATAATCTGTGGTCAACCATTCGATCCAACTGATATTCTTCAAGAAATAGCACGTCTTCGTCATGCATCTATTGACTCAGTTAAAACAAAACAAGAAGATGCACATGAATTACTATGTCAATTATTAAGTGAACTTCATGAAGAAATCTGTTCAATTTTGTACAACACACCGATAACTAAAAGTGGTAAATTAATATTGAAAAATAGGGAGATCATCATTTTGACCCAAGGAATTCTTGACCCACAGCCTCACTACCTTCAACATGAAGTGAAGATGTATGGGTGATGGTCAACAATTTTTGGGTCGAAATTTCTGTAACCCGAAAAATCAGTCAACATCATTTTCTTTTTGTTCTATTTTTCGAAGATGACTCTTTACCTACATCTGATACAACGACACCAATATCAACTCAAAATGGAGAAGAAAAATCAGAAGATTGGCTTCAAGTCGGCAAAAGAAATCGTACACATGTTCTTCGAACGGTAAATCTTCCTAAGAAAAGAATATATTATGGTTTGTTATCAAATCCTTTTATTGTTTTCTTCTTTCTAGAATGAAATTCGTAAAAGTCTTATTGCGGATATATTTGCTGGAAAATTCCGTTCAACAGTACATGCAGCTGGAAATCAAAGATCAGTTGTACACGAACCGTTTTTTACACTTTCGCTTGATATTAAAGTAAGAATATGTTTTAATTTACTTAATTAGATAATCATCTTTTTGGAATCAGCATAACAAACTGAGTCGACTCGTGCATGGTTTAAAATTTTTCACGAGCTTTTAGTTTCGTCGAAAAAATTGACCGCATGTTCACTGGTCGCTACTTGTAAAAATGAACTCAGTCAAAAAGTCACTTGGATATCCAAGTCAACTCAGTTTGCAATGCTGAATTCCAAAACTGCTTATGGGAGTCTTCCGAAACCCAGCGTCGTTTTCCAAGAATCTTCTGAAAACCGATCTTCGAATTTTTTTTAACGAAGATATGCTGTTGGGTGTTGGCTATGAAATGATGAAAATCACAGGTTTCTGTCTTGTTACTATCAAATCTTACTCCGAAAACATCCGACTGCAATTCTTCTGATTATACTGTAATGTGAAGTTAAAGAATGAAACACATCAATTATTGACAAATGATTTTGTTAGAGCTCGAATCGAAAGAAATCTTTCACAAAAAAGAATACCAAGATCTTTGACAGACATGCAAAATTATAGTTATGAGATTCTGACATCAACCTTCAGCGATTGTCAAGTTTTTTTTCTCTATACTATTAGTCAACTGTCTGTATACGTCGAATAAATGTATGTTGTATTACCATCGGCTGAGTACACAATTACCATTCAGTTGATTGACAGCTCTTCGTCAATTCTTTTTTTTTTGAGATCAGCTCATTAGATAAATCAAGAAGTTTCATATTTAAGTATATTCAATTCTTTAAAGATTCGAAGTGGTTTTTCGTTCAAATGAAACAACGGACAAAGTTTCTTTAGTATCTACTCGACTTAGGAGGGGTCATACCAAGTTTGTCTTCTCTAGCCATGTTGAATTCGCATTTATTGACGATTAAATATAGTTTGTAAAAGTCTATAGACATTAATGATTCTAATAAAACGTGGTTTATATCCTCGATATTTCACTAGATAGAAAAAACTAAACTTGACAGTAACTCAAATGACAGTGATCCATCGCTTACGATGAGTAAGCCATTGATCAATGAAAAAGATTTGCTTCTCCATTATATTCTTTTTATGCAAATTTCGTTATTCGATAAATATTATTGTTTTTCGTTATTTTCTAGGACTCTAAAATTACATCACTTGATGAAGCTCTGCTACGTTTTTGTGAACAATCAACACTTTCCGATTTTAGTGATAGTAAAACTCGTCAAGTTGTATGTATAATCATCATTTTAAAATCGAATCAATTCATCTGTCTATCATCAATTTCATTGCATAGATTCCTACAAATAAAACCATGTTAATCGAACAATTACCACCAATACTTATCATACATTTAAAATGTTTTCTTTATGATGAATCCGATGGCACGAAAAAAATCAATAAATCAATAGGCTATACCGTTAATTTAACATTACCGAAAAGTAGGACAAACATGGGTTTATTCAATGAAAAAAAAATATTGTCATATCTAATATATTTGATTTTCTTTCATAGACATATTAGCTGAACAAGCACGAAAGCATTCACATGAAAGATATAAATTATTTGCTGTTGAATATCATCGTGGCGAACGTGCCACTGATGGACATTATATAACTGATGTATTTCATCCTGGTCTTCAAGGATGGCTTCGATATGATGATAACAATGTTCATGTTGTTACATCAAGTCAAGTGATGAATTCATCGGCCGAAAAACTCACGCCTTATCTACTTTTTTATCGTCGCGGCGATTAGATACATTCGAATATCGTTCATTTTTTCGAACAAAAAAATAAAAAAAAACTTCTCTTTTTTGATTGATGATTGTTCGTTTTTTTTTGTTTTGTTTCATTGGCGCAATAGCTCTCTCTTTCTCTTTCACTTTCTGTCTCTCTCTCACACTCACTCACATACGCACAGACACGCATACACGTTTGTTCTCATCCGAGTGTATTTTCTCTTTATCTCTTTTGGCTGTTCAACCCAGCTGCTTTTTTTTTGTTTTTGTTTTTCTATAACCGGTGTAGATTCATGAGCAAGCTATTGGCTTCTATAAAACACAAGAAAAAAAACAAAGCTTACTACTCTTCATGTCTTGACGGTTGTGGTGATGGTCTTTTATTGTTTTTCTTTTTGTTTCATTGGTATTGTCATGTAAAACATCCGGTTACTTATGTTGCCTGGTAACATGCGTGTTTGAACGCATATTGTTTGTAATGACAATCGATTGTTTGTTTTGTTTGTTGTTTTTCTACTCTTATTCTTCACGCAAACATAGAAACCTTACACTCTTTTCTTTTGTTTTTTCTTTTGGGTCGTTACTATTTAGCACTCATTTCCTTTATCGTTTTCTTCTCATTTTTTTTTGTCTTCAAAAACTGTGTGTTTTCTTGTTTTTTTCCTTTTTTCTCGTTTTGTTTTGCTCGCTTTCCTTCGCTCTATGTCTGTTGTTTGTTTACTATGGCCTTTTTTGAGCACATATTCACTTATACTATCTTAATCTTTGTTTTTCGTCACTATGCGCACAAGCATATCTTTTGATGATGAGCACCCAAAATAAAAAAGACGATTGTGTGGTTTTTGGCGACATGGAAAAAAAAGAAAATGTGCAGATATTCTACCTTCAAACTCGTACTTATTTAATGAAGTGTACGATTATGATCGAAATGAATACAAAATGTTCTGTGTAGTTAGTTATATAGAGCTATTGGGTCGTTATCAGATGCTCATTGAAGTAACTGAATAGAAGTTTCTAATAAATTATATACGTAAATGAATATGCACGTAATTGTTTCTTTTCATTATAGAATTCGTATTTATATATCGAAGCAAGTATATTTATTATTATTGAATACTCATCTAAGTCGAATGTTAGGAAAGTTCAATGATAACACTGACCCACATTCATTTTATTATCACACATTTGTTGCTTGTATCATGCCTTATTTTCTATGAACATTGGCAAAAGAATATCATGAACAACGTTAATCCGTCGTTTTATTATTCTTTCTTTTTGTTTTCAAAAAAACAAAATACACGTTGATGAAATTCTACTTGTTTCGGAACATATCAATTCACACGTCTATATTGCACGATGTCGAATTACTTGACGAATATATGATACAGTTCTTGTACATTGGTCAAACTTGAGTAACAATTCTACAGAATACGTTAACAATTTCACGTTCTTAACAATCAGACATTGATGTTATCAATCTGTTTCTAAAAACTGCTGCATAGTACGAAGAAAAAGAAATGACAAGAAAATTATTATGAATAAGGTGCCGCTAATGCAAAGTTTTAGTGGATTCGTTTTTTTGATAAAATACACATATTCTTATTCTTCATCTGACGCTGATTACGAATATCACCTTCTTTTTTCGATTAATTGAAGTCTTCATAGAGAAAAATGGAAAATACTGAGAGACACCAAAAAACCGAAAAAATGCTGCCTTGCAAAAAACGATTGTATCACCAATCCACTGCACATTTTTGCACTCGCCGATACGATATTCGAATTCCTTGCATGAAATTAGTTATAGCCATGTGGTTTAAAATTNAATTTTAAACCACATGGCTATAACTAATTTCATGCAAGGAATTCGAATATCGTATCGGCGAGTGCAAAAATGTGCAGTGGATTGGTGATACAATCGTTTTTTGCAAGGCAGCATTTTTTCGGTTTTTTGGTGTCTCTCAGTATTTTCCATTTTTCTCTATGAAGACTTCAATTAATCGAAAAAAGAAGGTGATATTCGTAATCAGCGTCAGATGAAGAATAAGAATATGTGTATTTTATCAAAAAAACGAATCCACTAAAACTTTGCATTAGCGGCACCTTACAACAGAAGCATATTTCTATCTTATCTGTAAGCATACTTTGCAAAACATAGACACACACGTACGATGAAAAATACTAGATGTGAAAGAAACTCGACAAATATATTTTGTAAAATTTTATGTCATACTTATGTTTTCTTTTAATAAATTGTGAAAGAAAACGCATGAATTTCAATCTAACATAATCGTTTCAAATGTTGATTTCGCTATTTAATCTAAATAAAAATGATGTATATTCCAGATAGCGACATGTCTACTTCGTTAACTGCAACTGCTCGATGGTGTATAAGAAAGAATAATTTTCAAATATACAATCATGTTTTGCAACAGACGAAACGAATTTCCTCATCAAATGTCGAAAAACGATATCGAGGAAATTGTAAAAATTTAATTTAAAAAATTTTTCTTCATATGTAATTATCTGTTCTTCATGAATCTATCGTTCTTCTCTTATAGTACCGACCGCATTGATAACAACTCTCTTAATATTCATAATAAAATTACCATATTATATTGAACAATATTATCCTAAATTATCATCGTCACACACTGAAGATCTATAAATATCGAAGAATCGAATGGAATTCTTTTCCGGTCTTATTGAATAAGAAATATTTTTCTATTTGTGAAATAAAGAATCTAGTTCAATTTAGTAATCGACTAGAAATCCTATCACTTTTTTTTTCAATTATAATCCTTCATGGTTCATCTTTACAATGAATCGTAATGAGGAATGATTTAGTCAAATGACTAATATTTGAAAGAAGAAATAACAAGAATAGTTTTATGATGTATAGTAACCATCTAATATATTATGAATTCATTCACTAGTTGTATATGAATAAATGAATGTGTTCGTCATCATAAATTGTTTTATTAGACCACCAAAGTTTGTTAAGATATACGAGCAATGTACAAAGCAAGGTCCACGATGTGTGTGGGAGGTGACCAGCCCCTCCCTATTTCTCAGCTTGTCAGGCAGGTTGTCTGCCAAATTTTTTTCGTGGTATGTTTGCGAAAATTTCTATAGAACCTAAGTTTCTGAGAATCTCACAGATACTGCATATTTCATTGTTACTTTGCTCATACTGTGAACTGTCTGCTGAATCTTCTACATTTTACACCAAGTGTATAGAATACTATTGTGGTTTCAACGCGTCTAGTAAGCTGTCTGTGCTGGAAATTAGACGAGATGTTCGTTCTTAGACATTCGAAATAGATAATCTGTTTCAGATTACTGTAAATTAAACGTAAACAACTTCTATAGAAATGACCATCTGGGAAAATTTCTGAACACTGTCTGCCAAAAACGTTTAGCCCCCTACCATTCCTAAAAACAATCGAGAGTCTTGGCACGAAGCATGAGAAAAAATATTTCCATTATTTATGATACGAGCAAAACATACGCAATATGTTCTTATAAGTATTGTATTATTCACATACATCTCATTGACTCTGAAAAAAAACATATGAAACTTGAGTTATCATATGTTTGTATTGTTCCTATTTAATGATGCACAAAAGGTTAGCATAAACAACTTATATAAACATAATTAAAATATTAACGACTATACTCAAAAAACGAGTATAACGCGAATATGTTTAATATTATTACTTGGTTATGTTAGATTCTCTATTCAAGTGAATAATTATTTGATGAATATTGATTCTTATTCTTCTATTACAGAATGGAATACTTTTTCAAAACATTGAAAAAGTGAATAAGTTGAATCAAGATTGAAAGAGCTTTTTTTCTATATTCCAAAACTTCCTAGAACACATGCAAGAAAACAAATCCTATTGATGTTAGTATGCATTCAATTCAACAGATCCTATATTTTTATATTGATACATTGAAATAAAACTCATTATTTCCGATAAATTAAACTGACAATTAATTGATTGCCATAGAACTATTGTTTTTATCAAATAAAAATATTGTATAACCAAGGATCAGAAATTCTATTTTGTCATTTTAATTGTTTTAACCTTTTAAGAATAATACGCATTTTCTTTTCTAATGAAATTATCTTAGTTTAGCAAGAACTGATCGCTGATTTCAATGCAATCATTCAACTTTTTATGAACAAAATGGTCTATATTTGAGAAATAGAACAACAGGAAATTTACAGACGATACTCATGAGAAAACGTTTGAAATAAAATTTTCATCTAAATAAAATATTACACAGCTTATTTTACATTTGAGAATAATTCTATGGTTATCAGATGAATAAATAATGTATGTACATTAATATAATGCGTCGATGATTTGAATATGAAACGTCCAGTTGTTCATGAAAGCATTTAAAATGCAAAAAATATGATAGGATCAATCTATTTTTCTATTTACTTGATTGAAAGTACACAAAGACAAAAAAATCTAATGATGACTGATATTTAAAAATAAGAATATCCAGTTGAAAACGATTCATGCTAACAACATCCATTTTTTTAACGAGACTAGATGATAGGACATTGAGTGTAATATTTAAATGAGTCTTTTATATTATTATGCTATTCTCATCGTGTGTAGTTTCGTCGGTGTGTCTCAAGTGAGGTAATCCCTATGGATGCCATTGTATTCTATCATATCAACGTGTAGAATATATTCTTCTAGGCGAATCAAATATTATCGACTTTCTTAAGCAAAACTATGTTTACCTATCCATCTAATTTGATATGAAATAAAACAATTGAAAAAAATATGTTTTATAAAATTTCATTATGTATTCGACGAATCATATTTTAAGATTTCATACATTTTTGTTGTCTATAGAAACAGTATTGTAAAGTATTTACTTACGAAGCAACTTGAAGATCAACCAAGTCTACTTTGACGTGATTTATTTTGTTATTTTGATTATTTCTGTTGTGTGAGCAACTTTTCCATTCAGTTCACATAAAACAGAAAGAGGATATTCACATTAATAATACGTCGATACATTTTTACATACATTTAGTTTTAGTCGTTCTCAATATTTTGATCTTTTCTATTTAGCATTGTTTTTTTTTACTATAATAATAAGCAAAATAATATTCCTCAAGTGATTTATAATCGATAGTTTTAGTGTATCACACGAGACACTTGTCGGGGAATTCTTTCAAAATTAATAATATGAATAAACTTAAACTGTTGTTTGTGTCGATCGACTACGCAGTTCTGATTGCATGTATCTACACTTGAGAATATCTGCTTACTTTATTATTCTAATTAAATAATGAAAAGAGAATAATAAATAAAGCATGTAATGCTGAATTTATAAGAAAAATCAAATGAAAACATATCTGTTTCTCAATTTTTAGAATAATAAAAATGTTTCTATTGCAGAATTATCAAACATTCATACTCTTTTTCTATGAGAAAAAGAAACATGTACTATTGAATTACTCAAATTTTCATAATCGTTCAAATCATAGATTGATAATCAGTTTCCTATCGGACTATTCAAAAGTCATTCTATCAAAATAGGGAATCATCAAAATATCAACAGACATGTGACACGTAGAAAGAAAAACAAGTTTATAATAAAATTTTTCTTAACTAATTAGATTTTCTATAGAATTGGCATATAAAATGAGTTATTCATAGACAGAAGAAAATTCAACAATATGACTAGTTTTCGAAAGAAGTTTTTTAAAATGATGTTTCTTTTGTTTAATAGAAAAAAGAAACCTTGTACCAGTTCTCTACGAATGAATGATATCATCGGTGATATCTCATCATGTCAGTCAGCATGAATCAGAGACAGATTGCTGTTAGAATTGACTGTCGAGATAGTAATAATGAAATGGAAACAATACAATCATACTTCTCACGTTTTAAGTATCGTTCAACTTCATTTCACTTCGTGCACACCATATTTTAACCGTGAGATATTATTTAATCGAGTATGAATATATTTCAAAATTGATACTGAAAATACGCACAGCACCTGTTTCCGAAGAAAGAAATATCATGCGTGTCTTTCTTATAATAGATTTATTCGTTCTAAAAAACAATGAGTGTGTTTTGTTTTGTTCAATGTTCTATATTTTCAGACATGATTCAGTGATGTTCGAGTCGCTAATCTTATCTCTTATCTCATATGTGATTAGAAAAAACGTAGTTTCCAAACTATAACTCAAATTATCTAAGAATAGATAAACATACGGATGACTTTTGAACGAGACCTATTCATGTGCGAATGTTAGATCAAATTTTTGTTTCAACTTCTTTAATATAAATCATTGGGATATCGTATGTCTATGATATATTACTCAAAGTACATAGACCTGGTCGATGTTAAATCTAGTAGAAGAATAATGCTATAATAAAGAAGTATCTTATTCTAGACGAGATACTGCTATAATCGTATCTTCTTTTAGTCATTTATAATATTAAAGTCAACATTGATTTTGTTTCCTGTTTTACATTTTATTTTCATATACACAAAATCAAGTCAGTCATTATTTGTCGGTTGATCGATGACTATTAAAGGTGGAGCAATGTTATTTGAAGTTTCGTGTACTACACTCGCTATTTCTAGCAAATATTTCATAATAATTGATAAGAATTTATTCCATGCT
This sequence comes from Rotaria macrura, assembly GCA_900239685.1. Taxonomy (NCBI): domain Eukaryota; kingdom Metazoa; phylum Rotifera; class Eurotatoria; order Philodinida; family Philodinidae; genus Rotaria; species Rotaria macrura. The sequence continues at coordinate 156,560 of OENT01000012.1, forward strand.
TGTTCGTGTTCGTTTGTAAAATCATAGTCAAGCGTTAGAAAATTCTCACGAATAATGTTAATAATAGAATTTTTCATTACCTAGAATAAATCAAAAACAAGTGAATGGTAAAACACTTCTTTTTTTTAAAATTTCTTTAGTTCTTGGAATACATACCATTAAACATTCATCGTCAAGTGTAGATGCGTTTTGTAAAAGTTGGGCCGATTGAATTTCTTTTGAAAAAAGATCTGGATCATTAATAGATGTTAAAAATTTTTCTAGCGTTGATATAAGATGTCTACTATGTTCACGCAATCCAACGTGCCAACTCAAATCAGTTCTTATACATGATTCGCCTTGACCGAAATCAAAATTATTAGCATCAATAATCAATTTTGATATTAGATATTGCCGAAAACATGGATGTTGCTGAATACATCTAGAAAGAAAAGAAATAGATATATGTATATCTTTTTTCCATTCGATTCTTTTTCATTTTTATTAAGTTCAAGAATTCTGATGTACCTAATGAGAATTTCATCAGCAAATTTGATTATGCCATGTCTTTTTAAAATAGTCCATGTTTCATTTATTGCGAATACTTCTTTTGAAGTAAATAAATGTTTCGAACCATCGAATTTCAACGATGAATAAAAACAACCCATAGACTTTGCGTTATTTTTATCGGTTTGATATGTTCACAGAAACGACATATATTTTCTTTTCTTGTTCTTCTCTTCTAGTGAATAGGAAATATTTCTTCTAGCTTTTGCTCCTTTTTCTTTTTACTAAGTACTATTCTCCCTTGTCATATTAATCTTTTGCGCTTTATGTTTTATTCATAATTAATCAAAAACAGACTGGTGCTTATCTCTATGTAAATATTTTATGTATTCGAAGAAAACAAAAAGAAGTGCAAGATTGATTTGAAAACTCTAAACTAGATGTCACCAATCGAGTTGATCAGCAAGATTTTCATTTTCTTCGTTGGATAGATAGAATTGATTGTACCAACGACGCATTTTTAATATGGGTCCGTCGTTTTTAACGAGAAATGGTGCACGTTTAAATACCTCAATGAAAAATATGGATATATAGAATATATTTATATTGAATCATGATAGCTCATACTTTATTTTCCCAAACAGTTATGTCTCGACGCCATTGTGCTATCCAATTTCCAACAATATACCAATTTAATAGTCGTGGTATCTTTTTTTCAACGTATGCTCGAAATTCGACATCTAACTCTGTATAATCAGTTGGTGTATGTGTATGAAATAAATAAAGTCTACCGAATTCTCCATCAAAACGAAATAATGTTATACCACCGGGCCCATGAAATGTTATCGATGCATCAACTTTAGTTGATTCATACTGTTTTCCGAATAATTTTAACATAGCTGTATCATAAAAATAGACGATATGCGGTTTTTCACTATTAAATTCTAATCCTGCTTTATGTTGAATGAATACGCGTGGTACTTGAATCTCTGTCCATGGTATACACATTTGACCATGTAGCGGTTGAAAATGTTGAACATCGGCTGCATTTTCAGCGAATTCTTGTAAATGCATTCGAATATTTGGATAACGATAAGCACCACGAAATTCAAAACGATCACCCAACAATTCATCAACGCAAATAGCATCATAATGAGGAGGTTCATTCAATGGATGATACCAAATCATGATCATTCCATGACGTTCAACGCATGAATATGTTTGTATTTTACACTAGGAAAAATCAATTGATATAGATGAAGTTTTTGTAATTTTTTACGTTAGCAAATCAACTGTATTGAATTCTTACTTTGTCCGATATTTTCCCATCTACATATGGAATTTTTGTACAACGACCAGTTTCGCCACTGAATTCCCATAGATGAAAAGGACATTGAATACAATTAGTACCTGGCATAACTCGGCCACCAAAAGCTAAATTAGCTCCCATATGAACACAGAACGCATCGAAAACGTAGACTTGATTGTGTTCGTCGTCGGATCGAAAGATAACCATTTCTCGACCCAATATACTTGCATGTTTAATCTGACCTCGTTTAGAAACCTCATCAGAATCACAAATACGATACCAACCACATGGATATTGCCGAGGATATGTTAGAGATCGATCAACACCACGGCGAGGCTGTCGAACCGTTTGTTTTGTTTTCATCCATCGAGATATATAAAAAATAATAACTATAATTGGTATAGTAAACCAAATATTGGAAAAAAAGTTTTCCATCATAATAAACATATTCATCGTATTTGTCTAAAATAATAGTAAATTTGTCATAAATAATACTCGATTGAAAACACCAGCAGTTCCTTTAATGTCAATCTAATTCCATGATGTTACATCAAACATTTTTATTTGCTATCAAAATATTAATTAATGTGTATCTTTAGGGAAATATGTTTTTGTTCCAAAAAAAAAGAAGAAGAGAAATAAATTTTTAAATACATTTCAATTTCAGTTGAGTCTAACTGTTTCTTTTTTCTATACTCACTATGCATATGATTTTAAAAACCTATATGTCTATGTTGACAATCAGCTGACTTTATTCATTTTTGTCTACATAGGTTTGACTGTCGTCAGGAACATACCGAAACAAAAATATGATTTGATCATATTTGTTTTGTTCAGTGACAATGTTTGTATTCACCTTTTTTTCTCTCTCTCTCTCTGTAAATGCTTACCTGTATTTCTTCGTGCATAGTTGATGTTGTGTGTCAATGTTTTTATTTCGGATGCCTTGAAAAGAAACATGCAAGTAGCAAAACCATTTTTTTGCTGTGTATTATAACCATAAGCAACGCAAGTTTTTTTTTCTTCGTTTCTGTAGATGTGTGTTGATTAGAAATCGGTCGAATGACATCTAATGACAAGAAGTATATTCAGGTGCAATGTTCAAATTAAATCGATTTTTATTATTTCTATAATGTCAATATTAAATGAAACTTTGTAACTATTGTTTTTAATTTCATAAAGTATGAGATCAAATTATTATACTTCAAATAATCTATTCTATTGAAAACAAAGGATTAATGAATTCAACATGATCTACAGTTTTTTTTTCCATTGTTTATTGAAATATTTGCGTTTCTTTTTTGACAGATACCAAACTAAATGAAATATTAAAACTATTTAACAGATGTTGTTCTTTTTCTAAAAGTTGATTATCTATGATTGTTAATTATTTGTTTTTATTACCTATTTATCATAGGTAATTTTTGTGAAACAATTCAAGGTTTTGTATCCTTGAAAAATCATGTTATTCTATTGAATAAATATATTCATGTAGGAAATTGATCATGCAAACGAGAAACATGGAAATATTTTTGACGAATTATCTTAAATAAAAATTTAATTGTCTTTATCCATAACAACTAGAATTGACATGTTTGACTGTCATCATACCGTGTAAATAGGGAAAAACAATAGTATTCTTAAAATGTCAATTGTAGTTTACTTTAAATGGGTATGCAATCGTGGAGAATTTCAGTGTATTGTAAATGCTTGTTGACAGTCATGGTGTTGAACATAATTTCATCTATAGTTTATTCGAAAAGAACCAAGGACAGAATTCAACAGAGACACATAAGATTATGATAATAAGATAAACATATGATTTGGATTTTTTAGTAATATTTTTACGTATTTCATTGAGATGTGAGTCTGATTAAAAAGAACTTCTTTTTTTCCCATTGTGTTTTATTAAATAGAGGATTTGTTGATCTTAATAAATAATCTTTTTATTTCACTGCAGATACAATTGTGAGTATGATTCATTCGATGTATATTTTTCTTCGTGTCACAATATATTTGATCGTACTAACAAGTAACAATATCGTAATTAGTACTTAATCTTAAAATCTATGATATTCTACTTTAATTTTCGTACGTTTACCAATCTAGATTGTTAATTATTTGATTAAAAAACAATCGCTTTTTGAAGTTAGTTAATAAACTTGCATATATTTTGTTTCTAGATGAATCGTTAGTTCAGAAAGATAGATAGTAATTTTAAGCACAATGCTAGATGAAATATTAACCGAAAAGATATGTTCTTATCGGCATAAAGATTTTAAAAGTTGAGAAGTGAAGAAAAAATTATTCATATACCTTGTATAACTACTAGGAGAAACATACGTAAGTGATTGAAAATAATTATATCGATCTCTAATTCCATAGACTGAAATCGTACGACAATTCTTGAAAACATGTGTCATTTAAAAGTTTATATGAGCAAAGAGCCATCTATGTCTGAATATTTCATACGCTCTCAATACTATTCATAATAACTCTGTAAAAATGTTAATTTATAACATATATATATACAGTGGGTAAAATAATTATTCGGACACGTTTATTTTCATTCTTTTTTTCTGCTTCCGTAAAAGCTATAACGAATCTAAAAAGTGATTCTAGTAGAGAAAATCGTTTCCGACAAGAATATAAAAGAATAAAAATTATACTCGGATTTTTAACGACGGGGTCTCCAGAAAACCAAAACCCTAAATTTTCTGAAACTCGAACGTGCGAATATAACTTTGTTTAGATTACATAGAAACATAGAGCAAACAATCCTCTACAAAATGAGACGTCTCCGAGGTCTCTGCGACATTTTTTGGTTGAGATACAGCA
>OENT01000012.1:161315-279595 GCA_900239685.1 Rotaria macrura
TTTTATTCTTTTATATTCTTGTCGGAAACGATTTTCTCTACTAGAATCACTTTTTAGATTCGTTATAGCTTTTACGGAAGCAGAAAAAAAGAATGAAAATAAACGTGTCCGAATAATTATTTTACCCACTGTATATATATATCAAAATCAATCCAGTCTAACTATTTTTCTCTGGAACCTGTAACGTATCAAATGAAGATAAACATCTTTTTTTGATGGTATTCTTTTTCTTTACATGAAACTCGTTACAAGTTAAACGATACGCCTTGTGAATAAATTATATCGTCGATTTATCTTTCCCGACGACGAATTGAGGAAGTCTTTTTCTCAAATAATTGTCAATTAATATTAATTTTACTCCAATCAATACGAGATGAAATGAACCAACTGAGGAAATATAATCCATCTAACTGTTTGTTATCGTTTTCATTTGAACCTCTTTCATAATTCTATTATCTAGTTAGCCTAGCTTGTTTTTTCTTTGCATTATATATGATTAGTTCAAGAAATTAAATCTATCAAGATGAAAATCGAATTTTAGTATATTTAGAATAAAATAAAGGTAATATTTCTCATAACTACTGTACAAGGTACATTAGAAGCTGGAATACTTCTAACAATTCATATCTTATACATATGAAGACGATTTATCAAATGTGAATTTTCTTATTATTATTTTTCTTCTAGAATATAACATAGTGACATAACTTTAACATGTAAACACCCTATAGACATTGAATCTATCGATGTGTAGAGAGCATGCAACGATAACGAACTTTTTCTTTTTCAAGAATTTGTCATGTATTGTTACAGCGGTTATTTTCAATCATAAGATTTTTACCTTATTGATAAAGTTTAAATGAAAATTCTTTTGAATCCAATATCAACGTAGAGATCATCGTAGCAACGCAAATTGAATTGAAAAATAAATCAAACATTTGATAATTTGTACAAATAGATATTCAGTAAAACTAGCAGAGCTTTACTAAAATGCAAATGTGCAAGATTCTTGGATTCTTCTGATAAGAACTGTCGCATCAATCATGTAATTAAAATAATGAACAATACTGAAAATATTTGGTTAATTGTAAAATACATTTGAGGAAGATGACAAGTAGAAAAAATGCATTTACTTAATACCAATAGTTATTTGAATGGAATAAAATTTAACTTTTCAATAGGTGTTTCATTTAACATGGATGAATGGTACCTGTGAGATAGCAATTTTTTCGTTAAATTCTATACCAATATGTAAATTATAAAAAATCAACAGTTTTATATGATGATTCGTTGTATGTTACTCTTTGAATATATATAAATATTTTGAAAAGCTAGAAAAACCTACGTTATAAATATTGAATGCATAGATATTATTTGTCTTCTGTCTGAATCATCATTATACTCAATGACTGCATTGTGTTTTGAGAGTCTACGAAAATTCGTTGACATAAAACGCAGTTGAGTTTAATTAAAAGAAAATAATCCTTTCAGTAAAACTTGCAATTGATAGTCATAAGTTGTGGAGAAAAATTCGAACCAAGCAAAAAATATTTAAATTTTAGTGCGCGACGACGCTATTCAATTATTCATCCACTACTTTCACTTATACAACAATTAGAAGGACTCGCTCATCATTTATCAAAGCTCTTTTTTCTGTCTTATTTTTTGGTTTGTTGTGATTGTGAGTAATTCTATAATTGTATCACAATACAGTTAGTATTTATTCTTAATTCTGCTGAAGAATACCATTTTCTATTTTTGATAAAAGCAAACTAATTACATTATTACATGTTTCTCGACAAATTTTCGTTTCGATTAATTTTTGCTCTCTCGTGTTTTGCCTTTAAAAATTCCATTCAACGCATTTACGGTGAGAGAAAAAGTTCATCAATAGGTTTTTTTCCGTAATGAAACGCACCACAGGATTTGGCATGAATTTCTTTCGGTATTGGACATGTCAAAGTATTGGCAAAAACGAATAAGAATAACAATATACATCGTGTTTTACATTTGAAAAAAATTGAGTCGCTGCAATATTCGTCCTTCGATCCTATTTATCTTTCAACGACGTAGACTTTCTGCTCGAGGGTAAAAAGTAAATGAAATTTACTACAGTTCTTCAATGAATTCTCACAAAATATTTAGAAATTTCTTCAAATATTCTACACTACATAATCAAGATAACACGGTTTCGTAAATTATATTAAAAAATCAAGGTACATAGTTGTTATAGAAGTTGTTTGAGAATATCATATCTTGATCACTTTGAAAACTCTCATGATTAGAGACTATAATCTTGAAATTCCAAGTTAATCTAAGAGGTTGGTTTCAAATTTTGGTATAATGATTTACGCACTCGAAAAAATGTCTACATCTTTACATGTTTTCGCATGATATTGAAAATTTATTTTTCATTTTCAGACCTACTCCAGGAAGACTTGTACTTAGTAACGACCTGCTGCCTAAGCAGACAAAATTTTTCAAGAACGTGTTTAAGCGCACAAAAAATCGAGAGAAAGTGGTCATGTTTATATGACGATCGGGATTTCTGATGGTGAGCAAAAAAAGTTTATTATTCGCCCTTGCACATTTGTTCGCGTTTTCAGCTGAAAAACTCTTCGAAACGCATAGAAAAACTGATCATTTTTTTGATACTCAATCACTCTCTTTATGATCCCGTCGCTGATAATGACGATGCAAAAAATGACAACATCTTTTAATGCACTTACACTGGTATTTCGGCTACAAAAGCGATTTAACGCACACGATGAGTGAATAATGGACATTCTTCGCTCACAATCAGGAAGCCCGATTGTCATCCAAACTACCTCATATTCTCTCAATTTTTTGTCTTTTGTTGTGCACTTAAACGCGTTTTTGAAAAATTTTGTCGGCTTGGGTAATCATAATATGAAGTTAAATGAAAATGAACGAGTTTTGTTTTTCAAATTTGTTGCTAAGTGATCATGATCATATGGTGACAGTTTAGTGATATATTTAATGCTGTTCGAAAAACAAAAACGATCACGTTTGTAATTAGATGTTTTATCCGTTAGGAAAAATAAGAATTTTTTTGTTTGTTGTTCTCTACTGACAAACGCACACAACACGTGTTTCTTTCGTTCGTTCGTTCCTTCGTTTGTTTGACGAGACTAGTGACAACAATTTTTATTTTTTTTTCTTCATATATAGCTGGACAAGAATTTAAGTTAACCATGTCTTTAACTAATGATACATTATTATTAGAAGCATTGATGTATTCATCATCACAAATTAACAATGATCAAAATCGTCGATCATCAAAACGTTTTCGTCCATTAGTTCAATGTCAACATATCAATAAACAAACCAATGAACAATGCACTGCTGATGGTTTTATGGAATGTGTTCATTGCGATCAAATATGTTGTCTTGAACATATAACTCAACATCAGAATGAATTAAAACAATTACGAGATAATCTTGTTGAAGTTAGTTAATTACGATGATAACATTTGTTTTTGATACAGTTGTATTAATCTTGAAATTTCTTAGGAAGCTAGTGAAACTTATATAACACTAAGTGAAATGCAAGTTACTGATTCTCGTGGACAACTTCAAGCAAATTTACTCCTATGGAAGAAACAAATGTTGATTAAAATCGAACGAATGTATGATAAAATTATTGGTAATAATTTTCGAATATCCTTGTTCAGTACCTGTCATAGAAGAGATGATAAATAATTCGAAAAACGTATAGATATATTATGAAAAAATTAAATTTTTCACATTGATCACTGATGAGAAGCATGAAATACCGTTGGGCATTTTCTTTTTACAATCGAGATTTCATTGTTATATAAAGAACATCATTTCAATGAAATAATCTCAATATTTTATGAATCGCATTGTCATTAATCAACACATTTTTCTAGGCATTCATTTGAAAATCTAGTTTCTAAGTAGTACTACCTAGAGGAGAATGATCAAATTTATATGTTTTTTAAAATTGAACTATTTTTAGATGAAATTGAACAATCATTTGTAAAGGTTAGTTCCGATTTTGAATTAACAAAAAAACATCTTGCCAATGAATTCGAAGAAAATATTTCAATGAAATTAGAACGTCTTTCAAGAAAATGTGATTTTTATCCACATGAACTCGATGAATTAAGATTATCATTAGATGAAATGCATATTCGTCTACGTGAAGCACGTACATCAATAATAAATATTGATTTTGGTAATGCAAACGCTTGTTTATTAGGTAATGAAGATAGATTAGACTATAATAGTTATATTGAATCACCAAAGGTAATTATTCAAACAAAACCTGATATTGAACGTATTCTCAATGGTTCTTATATTCGACAATTTAATGTTGAAATCGATAGTGATTCTAATCACATTCCACTGTTATATGATACATCGAATAAACATGTAAAACTTTTATTTTATTAAAAAAGAAAAAAAAATGAACAAGATGATAGATATCGAAAAACTTTCTTTTTTATTTAGTTACTTGTTTGTAATACTGAAAATAATAGTATTGAATTATACAATCACGAAGAACGTATTGGTGGAGGTTTTTGGCCAAAAGAATACTCATTAATAACATGTATTAAATGGTGTTCGTATTTAAATACATTTCTCGTTCTTTGCTCACAATCACTCTATGCGCTCAATTGTTCTCAAGAACCATTTAATATCTATCCACTTACACAAGTAAAAAGAATCTAATTTCGTTTTCTTAACTATGAATTTTCGATTTGTTCTTTGAACAGAACGCATCGACATGTTTTTACAGATGTTCAATCGACACTATGATGAAAGAGTCATGTCAAAATCTTAAATGATTCACTGATCGAAGAAATTGTATTCTTACGAAAACCATAATTTGTAGTCCATCTTTAATTTACTTCAGACTCTATCAATAATATTTAATATAGTTCCTTGAAAAACAACAAATTTTGTAGAATTCACATGTCTTTCCGATGAAAATAGTGAATGGAAATTTAAGAGTGAAATTTTTGATGCTCAACGCCTCCCCCCTCGCATCACAGACATAGCAACCAGTAGTCTATTATCGTCATACTTCACAGAGTTATTTATCGTTTACTGATAATAAGAAAAATGGACGCTAATGAGAAAATAGCGCATCCAACAGAGAAAAATAATGCAAACAATTCCTAATATTATATTTTCTGTTAGCATTATGAAGCTATCGATATATGAGTTGCACAATTCAAACCAAATCGGGCTGCACTAATAAGTTTTTCTAACAACATGACGAGTATCATTTGAGTGTAGGATATTTATTTAAAAAGAAATCGATTAGATACGTATGAATATTGTCTATACGAGCAATCATATCGGTTTTCGTGAAAAAACTGAATAGGACAGAATTTGAGCCTATTCTGTTCATTCTAATATCGAAATCTAAACTGTTTTTCATTATTGTTCATCTTTCTCTTGTAAGATAATACCAATCGATGGAAATCCGATGAAATACATTAGCGTTAATAATGATATGATACTAATAAAACATGGTAATGGTTTATTTATCGATAGTTATTCATTTGAAAAAATGGAATTGATTAAACGTTGGTCAAAAACAGATTTTTATCCAGATCATGAAAATACAATTGATATTAATCGTATTGAATTATATTCGAATTTTTATCTTGCTATGAATGTTGAAATTGATGATGATAACGATGTTTTAGATGTATTTATTTTTCCGACTATGCAACATATAAGACGATTAGAAAATTCATATTTAATACTTTACTTACCATTGAATAATTATTGGATAATTAAACAAATAACTGAAAATCATCAAACACATTTATGTCTTTTAGATCACAATGGACATATTGATCAATTGAATATAATAAATAGTGAAAATATCAATAGTATACGTTTATTTGGAAAACATTTTCTATTAGTTATAAGACAAAATAAAAATTCTATTCACATGCAATTATTTCATATTGATAAATTCTAGATTACAGTTATATGTATCATTGTTGTTTATGTTTCTTTTTTTCCATGTATTTATTCAAGGATTTATATGTTTAATAATAAAAAGAAGAAAATTCATTTCGAAAGATTAGTTTAAAATTATTATATTGCATGACTACATTTGTAATGATTCATCAATCATAGAAATGCATCAATAAAAGATTGATAAGAAGAAGAAGAAGTTCATCTCGATTCACATCACATTGAAGAAGAATAAACTACTTTTATATTTTTGCCAATGCGAGCATCCTAGATATTAAAAGAGACTATAGGTTCATCGTAGCAAGATGAGGAAAAAGGATTAAAACTATTCAATTGCTCAATTCGACCTTCGACTCGTATATCCTTACTCGTTTGCTTTCGTTATTTATTTGCATACTTATATCAATGAACATATATGTAAGTATATCCATTCAATAAAACCAATCGATAGTTGTAATGCTCGATAGTTCGATGATAATCATCAATGTTGGTTCTATATTATTCGTTGCGTCTCTTTCTTTTGACTACATACTAGAAGTGATTGTCAATTCAAACGTTTCTTTTTTCTCGCGACACTAATTCAATAATTTCCTCACCATCACCTTTTCGCTATCTTATACTAATATATATCCTCTTCTTTATTTGACATTCTCTGAAGAATTTCTTATTTGTCGAGTTATCAATGCATACTCTATACTGACATACAACAAACAATAACTCGATACGTTCAGTCACATGCATAAAATATCTGAAAGAGTTCAAGTCATCCATTTTCTTCTCTCTTCTTCTATTTCTATTCTCGGTCGATTTATAATTAAAAATATATCAATAACTTGCCTTCATCTTCATTTGTGTGTGTGTGTGTCTAGAAAAATATCGAGTGCATGAATATTTATGAAAATAACATTACTGATAATAAGTTTATAAAAGAAACAGAAATATCTTCTAATATATCTCTCTAACTTGGCTATTTTCTACAGATACTTGTTTTGTTTTTAGAAATTACACGTGTAGTTCGAAATATATTTATCTAACAGAGTAGTAAATTTCGTTTTTCAGTTTATCGAACAAACACTATATTAACGATGCGTTCAAACAAACTATTGTTTCTTATCTTTCTGGCATTTTATTTCATTGCCGGTTTTTCACTATTAACAATTGGTAGTGTAGCACATAGACATGCAGGAAAATGTAAGTGTCTGTTCAGTTTTCAATGAATATTTAACATATTTTCAATTTCTTTACTATTTATTACATCGTCTTAGTTTCGAATATTACTGGTTATTCACTGATGTCTGGTGCTGGATTTATAATTATATTAGGTGTTCTAATTATTGTTCTATCAATACTTGGTAAAGTTAGACAGATTATTTATAAATAAATATGATCTAATTTTTATATTATTAATTAGGTTTGATTGGAGTATACAAAAGTCGTTACAGTTTATTACAAGTTTTCATTGGTTCATTAATTGTAATAATTTTACTGCAACTAATTGCCGGTACTGTGGCATTTACTCTTCGAATTAAAGCTGAAGATCAATTACATTCGAAATTGATTAATTCGTTAATAAATTGTAAAACTGGAAATAACGATATTATTATCGAATGGGATCGTCTTCAACGAACATGGACATGTTGTGGTGTTGATGAAGCCAATGATTGGAATAGCTATGGTAAACTTGAACAACCACCTGTTTCCTGTTGTCTGAACGACGCTTGTGCAGTACATACAGTCAATGGTACTGCTTATTTTGATCGCGGTTGTTATGGATCAGTTCGAAATCTTTTCTTTCAATATTCAAAATTATTAGGTGGTGTTTCATTATTTTTCTTCTTTGTTGAAATCGTTGGTCTTATGTTCGCGATATTCCTTCTTCGTGATCTGAAAAATAATTATGGAGCCGTTTGAAAAAAAAAAAGAACAAACCTACCAAAAATTGAACACATGATTTTCTTTTCGTCATACATTGATGTTTCTTTTTTTTTGTTCTCACGATACTCATTTTATTCATGATTATTTACCATGTTTCTTGTGTATAGGTTTTAGATAATTATTGTCTTCTGTTGTTCTGCAATGTAAAAAGGAAAAGATATTTAGTGTAAGGACTATATTTGTTATTTTCGATTCATTTGTCAATCGAGCATTTTACGAAACGGAGACATTTATTGAATTTTAATTCATAAGCTATTGAATAGAAAGAATCTCATTGGTATCAGCATAAACAAAAACTTAAAATATAATTCTTAATCAACAGCCGGTTTATTCAATGGAAATTACATGATAGTTTGAACTATGTCTCATATTATACTAATAATGAAAAAGACTTGATGATTATGTTAAGCTAGTTGGATTTTTAATAATTTGATGCTAAATCAAATAACTAGATTTAGAATATTTTCGGTAAGTTAAAAGAATGACATATATATATATGTATTGACTTTTAATCTGATTTGCTATTCTTTTGAGTCGATTAGTTTTTATTCGAAATCTTCAATATTTTAATATCAGACTTTCTTTTACAAATGTTTCACACAAGATAATTTTTAGAACGAGACAATGGAAAATGAATAAAAAAAACTCCCTGACATGAAAAATAAGTTTATGCTTGAATATAAGGATGGAACGCATCAATGACAAGTTAATTAATATTGCCATCAATTGTTATTATTATTACTATCAGTCAAAATATTAATTGTCTAGAATGAACAAAATACATTATCACGCAAATGGACTTTTTTTTCTTTCATTCAATGAATAAATAAAAAAGTTTCAATGTCAAATAGAAGGTTCCTTTGTGTAAAATGTATTAAGAAAATATTTTTTTTTGTTAATGAAAAAAAGGAGTGTGAAATTCACTCTTGAATAACCAATCAATAATTTGACTACATCCATTACTTTTTGTAACTTTGAATAAAGATAAACAATAGTATCATAGAATATAAAAATAATAAATAATATCAATCAAAAGAATGAGAACATACGAAATATTTATTTATTTAATGTGCAATACTGATATTCATTTTTGATTATATTGTGTATTGATATCTGTCGTTATTTATGGATGCTGACATCAGTGATTGATTTCGAGTTATTTTTTTTTAATATTGCAAGGCATCCAATGTTTAATGAAATTATTAGAATATTAATTTTTATCGGAAGAAAAAAGATGATGATGATAATTCATATTCAAATCAAAAGAAACATTCTGTTGATTTTTGATAACAAAAACGAGTTGATGTAATTTTTCGGCTCATTGAGAACAATCTAATGGAGTGCTTCTGTCACGAATAGTAGATGACACTGAACATGAAGAGTGAATGATACGAAAACGAAGTTATAAAAACGACAATGACGAAAACTAATGAACTTTGACACATCGGAAGAGTAAAATTTCAATGAAGTCAAGGTAATGCATTGAATATATTTTTTATTTAATCAGAAATTTAATAAGGTTAGATCGAACATGATCCAGAAATTCTTTTTTTTTCTCTTTTCAATTTTAATAATAATTATGAAACTTCATGGAATTCATTTTCGTTCTTCTCGTTGCAACTCTAGTTCCATTCACTACTTTTTGTATGATAATTAGCTTTAGGAAAAATAACTAAATCATGCATCCATGTCTTTTTGTGTTCAAGTAACTTATATTAATCAAGACTTTGGCATGCATACATAATAGTAAGATATATACATATAATACATGATTTTATGATCTTCCATTTTTTTTCTGTATGATAATCGGGGATTATATTTGAAAATGTATATAGCATAGATTTCAACTTTGTATTGTCAATAATAAACTCTATCACTCTTACTGTCTATCATTTAGTAATCTACTTTAATATGAATAAGAAAAGAATCGTTTTGTGTTTTGTCAAAACAAGGTCTTTTCTAATGACAATGAGTTCAAACTGTCTGCCTGTTTTGATTGATTGCTCTCAGCTGTTAGCTGAATGAATAGTAAAGTGGGTCACTGAATATCGTACAGTCTCCTTTTCAGTATCTAGCGATGGTAGCACGATGTATAATTGAGTCAAGTCGTATAAGTGTGGGGAGACCAATCAGATGGTATCCACTCTGTCGAATACGTTTTATGTAAACAGACAAGTAGCAGCCCCCGACTCCATCGTCGTCTTCGCTCATCTATTGTTTTCTAGATGAAAAAATGAAAGTTGATCCTGAATATTTGAACAGCTAGGCCAGTTTCTCAATACATATATAGCGAGAGTGAAAAGAACAAAAAAAAAGAAAAGATGATGTAAAATTACGAGGGCAAGTTACTGCTGCCGTCCTAAGATTTCACTTTCTCTTATTCTCATCCTCTCGTATACACTTCTTCGCATACTAGAAAGTGAAAGAAAGAGAGACAGAGAGAAAGCAATACGTAATAGTCGCTCTCAGATTGCGCCTTGTGAAGGTTGATCATGAACAATCGTCAGTCAGTAAAAGTAAAAGTAGTTTAATAATAATTCTAAAGTGAGCAAGAGAAAAAAATTTCGTTTTTATGTAAATATATACGTTATGAAGATGAAGAAGATGATGATGATGATGATGATGACTGCATGATTCTCTTTCATCAATTCTCATCATAAGAGTTGTGTGTCTCAAGTTACGTTTTCTCATTCTCAATTATACCTGTGCATACGAATACTGCATAAAATCAGCAACTCTCTTGTTCTTTCTGAAAGCATATGGTAATGTACTTATGAATCAGACAAGAGACGGCTCTAGGCTTAGATAGTGTTTATTCGTAGTGTTAAAATTTACACATTGACATACGCACCCATACCTATGCGAAAAAAATCATTCTTTTCTTTGCTTTAAGTCGATCTTGTATTCATATAAATTTTCTATCATTTTTTCAAAGATAAGCAGACATCATTATTTATGACTTCTCTTATGTATTTCATCATGTATTCTTACAATGATTTTCATCAACATTTTTCTCTGTACATAAAAACCGCAGGCAATACCGTTTTTCATCATATCGCCTTTAGTTTTCAAGAATGTGTTGTTCTTTTTTTTTTCTCTTTTTTTTAAACGTATGCTTCTTTTATTGCATCTTACAAATATATACACATCCCATCATCGATCTCATCATAATAGAGAGGGAGAGAACATGCTCACCCAACAAGAGAAAAAAGGAGAAAGGCTTGAAATTTTATTCTCTCTCTCTCTCTCTCTCCCTTCCTTCTTTTGTATATGCGTGTAGATCGAAAAAAGCAGAAAGAATTTCGATTCTTCCATACACATACACTCATACATCCACACACCTGAAATCAGTCTAAGTGTGTCCGCTTCGATCTATCGTCCACGTCCATTGATGTAACAAAAGGAACGAAGAAAAAAGCAAAGACGCAAAACCGATGGCTCACCTGACCATCGTGACAAAAAGGTATTGTGCATTAGCGTATGTTCCCGGAATTAACGCAAATAATTGATTTCACGCAATCATGTCCTATAGATATTTCCGGTAGTGTGACGTTTTGTTTTTATTGTTACGTCGTTTTTTCTCTCTCACATTTCTTTCGTTCTCGTTGGTTTGATTTCCACTACGTGCCAATATTTCCGACGAGAACGGTAAAAAAAAAGATATGTCATAATTATTCTTCAGTGCATATGTATGCACAGAAAACTCAAGGCGCTCTTCCTGCTTCTTTTTCTTTTTAACATAAATTGATTAAATAGAATGAAGACTTGTGAGAGCCTATGTGTAACATTACGCCACAGAATTCATGTATGATTATTCAAACAGTTGAAAAGTTAGTTAGGCTTGTTTCTTCTTCTTGGTCGATAGTACTCTATTTCAGATATTCCTATAAAAGATTGCATCATAGAAAGACATGTAAATAGATACGCATCAAATTACCTGATTAGACTATCCTTGAGTAAGAGTTGTTTAATTTTCATTCATATGAACTTCATGAAAACTTTGTCAATCATCTAATAGGATCTGTTTAGAAAGCAATTAGAAATTCAGTAAAACGAAGAAAAAAATATGTTATGACGACAAGACAGGTTTGTATGTATCCTTGAATAATACAAAGTATCTAATGAAATTTAAAAAGCAATTTAACTCTTGAGAAACATCAGGCCAAAACAAAGAACACCGGTGCAGCATTACCTGCATGTTTACAAAATATATTTTTTTCGATCATATACCAAAGAGATTTAGCACACATTTTTTGTCTATTTTTTCTAGTTCTTTTTAAACGCCCTACCTTAACTTGATTCGTTAACTAATCGAATCGATGAAGAATAAACTAAAAAAAGACGAGAAAAAAAACTCAGACATCAGTATCCGAAGCCAATATAAAAATAAATCAGTATCATAGTATACACAAGAAAAAGCCTGATATTTTTACTAACGAAATGAAAATAAAACAAAATTTCAATCTTCTATATTTATTTTAGATCATCGATGACACAATGGCCGATTCAAAGAAATGTCTATACATTAGTATCACAAACTAATAATTCAATGAGTAAATTGAATCAACAAGAAAGTACAAATATACTAACAACACATAATATAAATACACCACGCATATCAGCAACAAATAATCATCAAACATCTCAACAACAAACGTCAACGTTTAATACATTTGATGATAGTCTAACGAATCTTTCATGGTTACATGATATCAACATATTAAAACGGGCAATGCCACCCATTAGTTCATCTTCATCTACAACAAATAATAAACGTAAAGAACAACCGTCACCTTGTGCATCATCATCATCATCATCATCAAATCGGGATGCTATATATCCGAACGACATATCAGATATTAATGATTTACCAATAAATAACGATGATGATGATGATGATGATCAATGGCGAATGTATAAAACAAACCCGCAAGCCAAACCGGTCTATTCATATTCTCAACTTATCCTATTAGCTTTAAAACAATCAGGACACGATAAGATGACGTTACAAATGATATATGATTGGGTTGCAGAAAATTTTCCATATTTTAAAAAAATGGAACCAACTTGGCAGGTATGATTGTTTTGTCTTATAAGTATGATGACTAGCATAATAAATATATATTTGATATTAGAATTCTATTCGACATAATTTATCATTGAATAAATGGTTTATCAAAGTTCCACGTACAAAAAAAGAAGTTGGAGGTGGTAAAGGTGGTTTTTGGAAATTATCACCTGATTATGAAAGACAACGTTCATTGATTCACATTCAACAACAACAACAGCAACAACAACAACAACAACAACAACAACAACAACAACAACAAAAAATGAATTCGACCCATAATAAACGTTCACGTCATTCAAAACGATCAACACCTTCATCATCGTCATCATCATCATCGAACCAAATGATAGCGAATAATACAACACCTTTAACAAAATCTACCTCTCGTATATCATATGAAAACATTAAAACAGAACCATGGATTGATCCAATACTTCCCTGTATTGTATCAAAAAGTCAATCACCACTTCACTGTCATACAACGATTCTTGATCGTTCGTATGTACGCATGCCAAGTAGTTTTCTTTCACCAACATCATCGCCTGATCCTTTAACAGTTTCACCATTTAATCACCAGCAAATAAATGATTTTTCATCGATATTAACGCCTTCACCATCTAGTTCACAATCATCAATATCATCTGTTATATCAAAACAAAATTTCAATGGAACAAAATTAGATGATACAGATATGCTTTTATTAGATTCATCAACATTTGATTGGGATGCTTATTTATGTGAAACACCGAATGATATTGATGTTCAACCATTATTATCTTCACGAACTGAACACGATCTATTCAATGATTTCAATGCAGCATTATCAGATTTAACATCTTCAGCTGAAGCGGCAGCAGCAGTTGGCGCTGATACTAATAATGCTTTTGACGCTTTTGATTATGCATCAAAAAATTCAACATTTAATTGTTTATTTGAAGATGATGATCAATCACAACAGCAACAACAACAATTACAGCAGCAGCAGCAGCAACAACAACAACAGATTATTGAATCGTCTAGTAACTCAGGAGATTTATCTATAAAAGGTAGTGGAATAAAAAGACCGTCTTGGTGGATTACGAATGAAAGTGCAACCCCAACTAAATTACCATCACTAGAAACAGCATTTGATCTCAAATTATCTAAATAACAATTAGTATGATCTTTTTTTCTGTACATAAATTCGTGGATTTATGTGTGTGTGGGTAGTAGAGTCTTCCGTTTCTTAAAAATGCCTTGTGTGACATATATTTGCAATTGTATTTGCTTGTTTATTCCGTCCAAAAATATTCTTTGTTTGAAAAAAAAAACAAAAAGAAACTTTTTTTCTGTTTTGTTTATCACTGTGATTTTTTAACAGTTGCAGCCATACCGTCCACTTTATTATCACATTGTGTGCATGTGTGAGTATTTGTTTTCTTTTGCAGGATCAAAAAAAATAAGAATAAGAAATTTTTAAAAAAACCTTTTTTTTTCCTGTAATTGAATTTTTTTTTGTATTTGTTTATCGTTCGCTCAGAATCGGACAAATCAAAATAAAAGAAAATAAATTGTAGTGAAAATTTAACACATTCAATTGAATAGAGAAAACAGATTATCCATATATGCTTGGAAAAATATTTGTGCAATCATTGTTTCAAACGAGTAATATGTTGAACAAGGATTTTTAAATAAAAGACAAACAGTGAAGAAATACAATCTTCGATAAACACTTCATTCTCATTTCTTAAGATCAAAAGAGAAGTGTTTATCAAAAGACTACTCTCAATAAAGTAATTCTCTATCTAGAATAAAGAAAACTTTGTTTATGCTGTAGTTCATAGAAGTTATACAATGAATAGGCAAAAATTTGGGGATTATTATTTTCATTTAAACGTAAAGAAAGACTTTTGTTTGAAACATTTTTAAAAATAAAAATATAGAAAATTTCATGTTTACGTTCAGCATATATTAGTGAAATGAAGGGTATTGAAATAGATGATCATATAATATTACAAGAAATAATTAGTCAAGTGAAAGTATATATATATATATAATTCTTTTGAATGTGTTCAATGAATAAATATAGTCGTAGAAAAAATGAAACATATTTCTGGGAATACAAAAGATGTCTACTGGAATGCCGAATGATTTTCATTGTAACGAACAGATCAACACAAAATATGAAACAACTCTCAAATGCAATAGATTTCAATAAGCATAGTAAATTTTACCTTTCTTCCATTCTTCCTTTCAACAAGCTGTAGAGATTACAGTGACCTGAAGGCTCTCTCTATCATCGTTAAACTACATAATTCATTTGTTCGATCAACGCTATGCTTCTAATGATAACTTCCATCAAATTGAAGCCTTCTCATTTTTTGTTTCTGTCAGAAGCAACATTCTTAGATATTAAAAGAAAGGAAATATTGAAAATCGTATCGAATGATGTGATAGTTTTTAAAAAAATCTGATTGTTTTAAAATGCTCTTGAAACTTATCGGAATAGCTGTTTGAAATAAAAACTTCACTTTAATCAAAGTGCTCGGCAGTAAAATGAATTCTGATCGTACGGCTCATTTTATAACTGTAGAATGAAAAAGTCAATGTCAAGAATACAGTTAACTGGTATCAGAGTTATGTACGTTAGATTATTTTAGTATTTAAAATCCATGCAATAGATCAATTTTACTTGCAACTAACGTTTATATGCAAACAATCAGAAAAATAAATGATAATCATGCATGAATTCAAAGTGAATTCTTCTTAAATGGAATTTTATTTCATGGCACATTCAGTTCTTTATTCAAATCATAATCTTTCTATTTGCTGTATATGTACTCAAATAGAAGTATGAGCAAGCTACTGTTTTCTTAGTTAGTGCTCACGGATATTGATGATTGTTATTTCGAATCATCATTTGTTTACTTTATTCATTGTCATAAATATGATGTAATAGAAAGTTCTTGCATAAAAACAGAACGATGCAAGCAAAATGAAAATAAAAGTTACGTACAATGAGATGAACGACACCAGTGTTGAGAATAACTGACAGTTATAATAACAGACAAGAATATTTTATATATAAGTAACTCTCATTCACAACCGTGAGCACATCCGTTTTAGATTTGCTGAAATTCTATTGCCAGAGAATGGTGCTAGTGGCAGTCCTTAAAAACTGTGTATCCATGGGTTCGAGAACTTTTCAATCCCCTGTCTAAGCATTTTGTAACATGTAGAAAATAATAACTATACGATAGAAGAAGTTTATGGATATCCACGAGCATTTTCATTAGAAACCAATCCTTTTATTGAATTTTCGATAGCCGATCAAACATGTATTGCTGGTCCAATGAAAATTATCTGATCGTGTAAATGACGATTATTCGAGTTATCACACTATCATAGAATCTGATTTTTTTAAGAATAAATCCATTTCTCACAGAGACATAGTCTAAACATAGTGTTACTTTATTTATGCAGATTTATCGCAATGAGATTTTTATGTTTCAAATTCGAAAATATACATGGTATTCCAGAAAATGTCTGATCCTGCTCTGAAAATTCACTAACAATATTCCTTTATCATCATATAAAACAAAGCCTTTATGTATGAACTTTTTCTATCGTAGATATACGTATCTACCGCACACGTTAAGAGATGTATGGGTAGTCGATTGAAAAGCTCCTGGACACTTGTATCTGTTCGGTTGGCAACTGATGGAGATCAATGAATTCGTCGAAGCGATTTTTATTTATTGGCAACGAAGTAGATTTATGTGAACTTTTCTCTATTGTATTAAATTCAATGATGGTTTGTTTGAAAATTCTTTCTTTTTTAAAGTTTTTCTTGTGTTTTAAATTCTGCAATGATTTCAAAGAACTAATATTGATTTGCAAAAGAATTTTCTTCATGTGAATTATCAATATATAGAATAGTAAACTCTCATCGAATGAAACATCTGTCAACTAGCGGCCTCCTTTCGTATTGAGAAAGAACGCTATAAAATATTAGGTTTTAATAAAATAATACAATGACTAAAAATGGTTTTGATTTCGTTTGCAATACTCTACGATTTAACTTCTATTTAATTTTGATTTTATCGTTGCTTAGAAACAAAAAACTTTTGACATATGTTATCATGATCAATAATTCTATATGAACATTTGGTCATATTGTTTTCTGAAAATAATATAGCAAACATGGTCGTTGGAGAAAATAAAAAAAATCAACAAGAAGAATCAGTCTACAATTTAATACCACGAGCTGAAACCCATGTAGCAAAACCACCTTGGTATGTTTAAATAAATTCTTTCTATTTCACGTTTTATCAATGTCTTTTTTTGTCAAATAGTTATGTATCGAAATTTAATCAAAATGTTCGTGAAGCATTTAAAGAAGGAAAAGGTGAACATCGAACTATGGGCTACGCAGAAGAACCAGTTCCTGATCCGCAACGTTTTCTGAAAAAAAATCAAAGCAATGCCACCAAGCAAGACGAATCCAAAAGTCGTAAGTTGACTTTTCTGTATTGGCATTTTTTATTAAAAAAATAATTTTTCTCTTTCATCTAGAAAAAAATAGATCGTTAAGTAGAGATAATTCACAACGTAAACCACCTGTTCCAAGTATTCGTGATGCTCCTAAGATGGGTTCACGAACAGAGAAAAATTTCATTCAAACAAATGTACTTGACGTTGTTATGACAGTACCGAAAAAGCCTGAAAGAAACATTGTCGATGATCGCTTTGGTGATAGATTTCCTATCGATCCCAGTGGTTTACAACCAAAATATATGATAAAAAAAGTATTTGAGAACCATTTTTTTTTAAATAATATTTCGATTTAATAATTGTTTTTCATTCGTTATAATTAACAATTAGGATTTCGGAGAAGTTCCTGTCTACATAAAATCACGTCGAGCAGATATGGACAAAGCTAAACAAGAATATCAAGCTTACGTTTCAGATTATTTTCGTCGTGGAGCTATGCGTGAAATGGAGGATAATGAACGACAAACAATTATTGATGGTTTGTCTTCTTGACTCAAATGATTTGTTTCATTATTTGATGTATTATTTTTGTCATTCAACGTAGGTTTAAAGAAACAATGGGAAGATGTTCATCATCAATTTCAAACACTTTCAGTTCTAATTGATACGGTTCCAAAACGTTTATTCAAAGAAAATCTTGAAAATCAAATGCAACTACTCGAAAAAGATATTGACCTATTACAAAAGCATCATGTTATTTACATTGCTGATTGAATGAACTAGTTTTCGTTTTATTTGTGTGTATTTTCTTGAATTCTTTATCTTTTACTTGGCTTAATCCAAAAAAAAAAAGAAACAAATAAGCCAAAACCTATACGCACATTCTTCTTTAATATAGTAGAAACCATTTTGAAAAAAAGAATAACGAACTCCTAAGAATATTTCGGTTCGCTGCTACTTTAATCGCTAATATAAATGCAAGATTATTTCAATCAAAAGAAAATATACGCATGCTGGATTCGATAGAGATTCTTTTGTATTAGATTAAGAGCCATTTGTTTTATTTCGATGAATTTTCTATAGAGTTCCTCAACTGTTTAATTATAGTCAATGACAAAAGTCTGTCTAACGTCATTTCTTATTGTAACTGGACTGCTAATATTGGATGACGAAGATATTTTGAATAATATGTTTAGCATTGACATTTGGAGTGATCGAGTCAATTTGACCCAAGATTTATATAATACAAAGATAAATTATTGTCGGTAACTTCAATCTACTGAAAATAAAATCCCTTGTTTGTCATTCATTGCAATAGATTAATTTACATGATTAGTATTTGCTTTATTTAATTGAATTTTCTTAATGGTTTTCCAAAGACTCTATACTTGTGAATTCATTGATGCAAGCATCGGTCTATTTCTCTTTAATAAATTCTATTCTTAGTTATAAATCGACAAGATGATGATGAAGAAGTACTTATTATGATGTCTTTTTATTATTTTTTTCTACATACAACACGTATTATTGGCTGATGTGTTTTCTATTCAAAATACTCGTCTTTTGTAGTAGAAAAGTAATAAGGAATTTAAAAATTATCAACATCTTAAAATAGAAGCATTGTTGGAAGTCCACGAAGTACTAATACAAATATAAAAATACTTTTTAAATCATTCTTAGATTGAAAACATGACTAGAGCTGTTGAAAAGTGTCGATATTCTCAACTAACATCTACTTGAGAATCTAGAAAATTTTCTATTTCCATCGTAGAAAAAAAAAAGAAAAATATCAATCTGCAACATTTGCATAAACGTCTGTGCTTTCATATACTCGTACTAGTAAAACTTGAGCATAATGATACTTGAAAGAGAAAACTCACCGGAAGTTGTTAGGAAAATGTCTTCGTCAAAACATATTCGTGTTACGAAAAGCTATTTAGTATGAAAAATGAATTTTAACACAATTGGAAAGGAAAGGATTAGTTTGAATGCTAATGGATTAGATTTTGTTGCAATTAACAGAAATGTTGCCTTGTCACGAATGCATCTAAATATCATGCATTGATCAACAATTGATATTTTGTTCACCCTACTCACATAAGTTCAACTCTAACAGCATGCCAATAATAAAAGCAATTGTTTTTATGCCAAATGAATGATTGACCAGTTTTATGTACGTCAATCGATAACAGTATTAAACAGAAGAACTTGTCGTATTTATTTATTTTTTCTATTATTAGATTTTCCTGATTTTCGTCGATTCATTCGAAAAAAATCGTGACTTCTCTGTTTTAATAACATATTGCATGTCAAACAAGCACAAAAAAAAGGAACGAACGCATCGTAAGCTTTGATTGAAAGAAGCATGGATCTACAAAACAAAATGAAAAAAAAAGAAAACAGAGATCATAAAATACAGACGAAACAAGACGTTTCTTGTCCGCTATTCAAATCAACGTATGGAATCGTCTAATATTATTTTCATAAAATATTCTTGTGACAAACGATGATCAACATTTAACTACGTAGAACAAAAGCATTGAAAGAAAAAACTACAACTGAATCGTTCACAGGTATAATACGTTTCGAAAAAGAAAAGGCTGTTTTAATAGATCAAACAGCCATATCAAGTAAAGTTTCTAAAACGCAAAAGACAACAAAGTAGTACATAGAACAATAATGAAAAAAACAAACCAAAAGAAAAAAATAAGAAGAGTCAGTAAAATAACTCGTCACAACTAATATCATGCATCATCGACATTTGTAAATACACGATACAGATAAAGAGTATTTGATTTACTTGTCACCAAATGATAATGAAGAAAATGAAAAATTAAATCGACTAAGAATGAACAACAAGTATATCACACAAATCACAAACATATGATTTTGTTTTTTAATAAGACTTTGCAAGTCCTAATTGAAATCTATGTATACATGTAATAAATAGGAAATGAATTTGGATTTTAATGTATATTCAATATTTGTTTTTCATGGTTTTTTTAAAACCATAAGTGTTTTTAAATTTGAGAATAGCACCAATATCATCAGTCATCATGTCAACGTACTTGATATTTTCTCATCTCTGATAGGAATATTTTGATGAAAGAATATTCAGAACTAATATGTGAGGTAAAAATGAATTTAGTTCTGGTCGAAGATTAGCATGAATAAGACGAATATCACCTGTCCATTGATGACACAAATTTGTTAACATTAAACGTTGAACGTATCCACATGCTGGTGAATCATCAAGTAATTGTTCGAAATGATGCATACAACGTTGATCAGATGAAGAATTCAATGATTGAAGAAATATAAATGATGACGATAGATGAGCAAATTTTACCAGAAGTAAATTTGCATCTGATGAAAGAATAAACGGTGGTGGTTGTATTGATGATAATGTTGTTTTTGGTAGAAGAATGAAATCATGTGGTGAACCGAATTCAAGAAAATATTTCATTTGTCGTTTACGTGGCGGCAATGAGGATGATGGAAGAAGATCTTTTGTTGATACGAGACAATTATTTAATGTACTTAGAGTAATAGGTTTCGGGGAGCTTTAAATTGAAAACAGATATAGTCAATAGAAAAATAAGAACAATATTTAACTATTTATTATATTATTTACTTTGATTGTTCGTTAATTTGAATCGATTGCTTATTATGGAAATTCGAATCTATTGCTGTTTGAAATGCATGTTGCATTGTTGGAAATTTATTCATCGGTGCTCGTTTAGTTTTTAATTCAGTTGTTGTAGACAATGGCAGAACATCTGATTTAGTTTGATTCTTTTGTTTTCTCATTTGAATAATTAAATCTCTACATTGAGCGAACTGTGGCGAATTACGTAAACAATATGGATAATTTGAATCTTTTAAAAATCTTTGTATACTTAAATAATATGAACGTAATGTTTCGGGATCATATTTCGCACCTTTACGCGTCCGAATTGATGTTAAATAATGTATTAAATATGTTCGCATTGTATCAGGATCAATATCGACAAGTGCCACTGATGTTAGATCATAATTACGTTTCAAAAATTTACGAAAACGACGAACATCTTGACGAGTTTTTAATTTTGTATTACCAAGTGTACGACGCAATGGTGTATGATTATCGTCGTACGATGAAAAATCGAACTAAAATGACATGGATTCACTTTTCATTATGGATATTACAGTATTCATTGTAGTATACTGGAGAAAAAACCAAGTTTATCACTCTATACTAATAGATTGACAATCATCTGTTTGAGAAAATAAAATTCAGTACTAAATATAGACTAATAATTGATTTGCTTATTTCTAAAGAAAATTTTAGTTTTTATTTTATTAAAAAGAAGTTTAAAATCTAGATTATTGCCTAACTGAACCGACTGAATAATAAATCTCTATGGTAAATTTCAAGAAGGATACAATGATTGGCTACTTGTTTAATTAATCATACTGCCTATGAAGAACTACAAATCAAAACAACGAAAAGAATGTATTCCACTATAGTATTTTTATTAATTGAAACTCGAAGCAACACTTGAAGGTCAAAATTGAGAGGCCATGTATTCATAGAGTTTCTTTTTTTAGAGACAAACATATTAAAAAAAACATTTCTAGACAATGAGGTTATCTATTTTTATTCTAAGTGATAAAATGTATTTTTGTTTTCATAATCATTTAAAATTTTGATTACCAAATATTCATTAAAAATAATACTTACCGACGTTTTTATTAGTGCCATAGACTTTGTTCTTTGGGCGAGAAGTTTGTATCTATACGTGCTTTAGATTTTCACTTCCCTTGTTTTAATGATGAGTAACGCTGTCTGTCGCTCTTTTATCTTGTGGTATACTCGAAAACAGAATAAATCAAAAGGGGATTTATATAAGCACTGTTTTTAATCGATGCATTCTTCTTCGCTCTCGTTTTCTTTCTATCTTGATTGACACATACTTATTTTAACAAGATATAAACGTGTTATAAGTGAGAAAGCCAGTAAATACAACAAAAAAATTGTTTTGTTAGTAAAATATATTAAATTTACAGCAAATGATTACTTTTATTGATTTTCAATAGGTCATACAAGTTGATATTCATTGCATAGAATATCATGAGTGGAAAATAAATATTAAAACAATTTCATTGTTTCTATTCTATTAAACTAAGTACTTTTGGACACATGTTAATCAAGTAAAAAACCTATTTATTCACATTTCACATATATAACAGACGAATCAATATTTGTCAGATAGGAAAAGAAAACATGAAAACTAACATATAACATCCTTTTCTGTTTGTCCTACATTTAGTTAATTCAATGAAGAAATTCTTTTCTTTTTTTTTGTTTTTTATTGTTGTTGTTATTCTACGCTCAACGCTTATGTTAATCTACTTCTATAGACACTAAATCATGTGTTGAATAATGAAAGAGTAAATTATATACAATGCTTCAATTCATTATACTTTTAGTATGTCTATTCGCCATAGCAGAAAACTAGATAGGATGAATTTTTTCAACTTTTTGAACTCAATTATATGTATATATAGAAGGATAATATTATATCAAGGAACTTATTAAAGGAGATTTATACTGGTATTCATCTGTAAATAGTTTTATGGCCTGAAACACAAAAGGTTACTTGATTATTCTTTATTCATCTGAAGAAACATATATATATATATATTGAATGAAGGTCATTAATAAATGAAAATATAAAATTTAATCATAGATGGATTGACTTCCTATAAGTATCTACATGCCACCAACTGTGTTCGTTTTGTTTCTTCAAACAATCTTATGAATATATCGTACCAAAAAACGTGAATAGAAAAGAAAACACACATCAACAACAAAGAATTCTGTAAAGCTCATCATGACCTATTTAATCTTCTTTTGATGTTTGAAAGACATTGATTAATATTCGCTAATAATACTAAACTAATAAAAATCTGTTATACAATAAACTTCATTTCTACAGTTCTTTCATATGAGTGAACGGTACAGTCTTATTACACTTTCTTAATAACACTTTAACCAATAATTGTCACTCAACATCTACGATCAAACTGATAACGAATTAAAAATCATATAGTTGTTATTTATTAGAAGAAGAAAAAAGGGATTAATATAATCCTTATCGAAAAGTGTTATTTCTTTTTTTTTTTTTGTTGTCTGATAAGGCCTTTGACTGACAATCATAAATAAATAAATATATATTTATTGAATAGTAATTGATTTATTATTCGACTTTCTGATAATTTTATAGTTGAGGCTAGTTTGAGCTAAGAAAAAAGAATAATTCGAATGTAAAGAATAATCTTATCAGTACGATAATCTTAATATATCCATTGGGATATACGAACATAGAAAATTGTCGAAGTAACATAACTTATCAACAGTTGATAATTATTGTAGGCGTTATATAAACTGTCAAACAAAAATGAATTAAGGCTATTTTTATAAGAATACTCTATTTTTAGTATTAAGAACTTCGTCCCTTTTTCTCTCGTCTGTTTACTAATGATAAGAAGTCAACTCTTCTAAATAGTAAGAAATATTACCTCGTCATTTTTGATTGGATTTGATTTTGAGATGAAATCCGATTTCAATGTTGAACAAATATTAGAATAATTAGAATTTTGTTCAATATTTGGTATTGATAATTTAAATTTATTTTTCATTTGAAGTGATGATGATATGGATTCATCAGTTGAATCTTTACTTGTTGATGATGATGGTGGAGTTTCAATTGTATAAAAATCTGTTAGCTCCATAGATTTATTCGGTATATATGTATATGTGCTTTCATTCATTCGTAACTTTTGTATATCAGTTATGGACACGCATCATAAGTAAAGTGCGTATACAAATAACTCTAAACGACAATGTAGACAACGAAAACAGACGATAAAAATAGAAAACAAAAGATTGACGACTACGACTTTAATGCGTGTATGACTGCTTGTCTTTTGTGTAGTAGTGATAGTAGTTTAGTGTGTATGTGTTTCTCTTGTTTCTTTCGCGTGCTCGACGAATGGATAGATTGTTGTTTAATGCAGACACATTATCGTTGCATAGAAAGAGGAAAAACAGAACAAAACATCAGTCGGAAAGAAACAACGAAGACGAGAGCGAGAACAAGCATACATCGTAGGGAGCGAAGAGAACGAAAAGAAGGACCTGCCTTCTGCACACTGAATAGGTGTGTTACATGTCTCGTCCGCAACATATTGTTTCGTTATTTGCAATTAAATCAAGATATCATGTCATTTTACTGTTGAATATATATATATATATATGTATCTTGCTCTCATCTTTTATGAAGACAAACTATAAGCTTTATCTTTGATATGTTCCTTGTTCCGTTCCCTTGATTTTTTTATGATCGCCATATTGTTCTATCACAGACCTACACGCACACACAGAAATCGTCATAAAATGTTTCATTCTTTCCTTTAAATCAATACTAAACAAAAATGTTTTCGGCGATGTGTCTGTTCCTTTTTTTGTATTTCTTACTTATTGACAAGTGAGCAACATTATACAACAAATTAACATGAAAAAAAAAGGAATCAGTAGTATTTGCATGCACTCACAAAGCACTTCGATTGATCAATGGGACGAAAAGAACTTTCTATTTCTCTACAACGTATCACAAATACTGTTTTTCATCAAATTCTTGTTAATTGACAACGATAACCTTTTGCATGGTGACAAATGATGTCTATTGTGATATAATCGAATAAATGGAGTATATATGTTTACATGATCAGAGGAGCAGTCATGTGAATATTAGTTTGAAATCAAAATGAGATTTAAGTAAAATGTAAAATAAATCAAAAAAGAAAAGGTCAGATTCAAACTTGACCACGTATATGAATTATAGAAGAAAAGAAGTGTGACTACATGTGATGAGTAATATCGGTT
This sequence comes from Rotaria macrura, assembly GCA_900239685.1. NCBI lineage: Eukaryota > Metazoa > Rotifera > Eurotatoria > Philodinida > Philodinidae > Rotaria > Rotaria macrura. Next base: position 186,710 of record OENT01000012.1, read on the forward strand.
CTTCTTTTTCTTTTTCCTTTTCTTTTATTAATTAGTATTCGGTCTCTATTGCATATGTAAGTAGAAAAAAACTCATTCCATAGTCGATACTAAACCAACAAAAAATGGAAGACCTGCATGTTGAAAGACTTCTCATTCGAATAAATTGAAAAAGAAAGAACCAAACATCGAATATTATTTATATTCGATGTTATTTTACATATTTTCAAGGTGATGACAGAAATATACCTAATGTACTTTTTCTCGGTTTCATTTCGTCATTCGAGTAAAAGAGAATTGATATGATCAAATAATGATATATCTGACTGCAACTTGGAAAGTAATTTTATATTTATTTCTACACAAAACAAAAGTCTAGATTTGCACAATCATTTCGTATTATACATGTAAGGAAAGATCATATATGTCTTTGTCTTTCTTAGTCATATACATAATTATATCATTTGATGTCAATATGGTATTATCGAGAAAAAAAATTGAATATCTCCTATCAAAAGATTATGATCGTCAAGCTTCTTAAGATTCAAATTTGCAACGTATTGATACATACGAACTCGTAAATCAAGATTTATTATTAACGAAAAAGAAAAGCAATTCATAGTTCTTGGTGTAGTGTTGATCGAAGATAAGCATATTTCATAGAGCTCGTGAAAATTATGACTCAATTCATGAAATATAATTTCCTAGACATTTGAATTGAATCGTTATAAAACTGTGGTTGTGTAATAGAAGAGAATAGAAGAAAAACAAGTTTTTAAGTCATGATTACGTCACATAGTTTTACCGAGACAAAAAAATAACAGTGGAAATGAGATGGGATGGGGTATCGTGAATATTTTGACATGTTCAAGAACTCCGTTAATGAAGGAAGAAGAATGATATTTTTGGTTTCGCTAAGAAAAAATAATGACTTTTCTTGATTGTGGAAAGTCATGTCTATGACACCCTCTCGTTTCTCTCTCGATGTGGTCCATCACTGTTTTCAAGTACTTACATAATGTGAGTTTTATAATAGAACCCAACGAACCATAGCTGTCAACAAGGCACTTCTCTTCAATTTAGTTTGCAACCAAACAAGGTCAACAGTTACTTCTAGTTTATTTTTAAATTCAAGAAATACTATCAATTTGTCATAAAGTTTCGTCTTAGTTTTATTTATAAGTCTAACTTATTATGATAAATACAGTATAATAACAAGTTCTTCAATAATTTGCTAATTCACAATCAAGATATGAATCATCAAAGTTTTTTTTCTCTTCTACCTTAAGCATGACAAACATTGTCAGACTTCTTGAAGAGAAAAACATATTATCAGTGTTTCACATAAACGGAACGAATTTAATTATGATAGAGAAAATAAAGCACATTCTCAAGAATGGATCACACAGGCGCAGGTGCATTATGAATGGTTTTCTGCTGTGGACGAATGATGGAAACATTAATAACTGCACGAAAACTTTTTTGTTGCCAACATGATTCATACTAGTAAAAATGATTTCATATCATGTACGCACTGCCAATGATTTTAGTCTAGTCTCATCTTATTCGATTCTATTGATTGAGAGTTGTTGTGCAAAGCTTAGAATGTGAAACGTGCAAACATCAGATTACTTACACATTAGACTCGGTTGCGAGTTCACTTCTATTTTAGTTGGATTTCAAAGTTGTTCGTAGCGATACATCAATTTGATTTGACCTCGAAGTTATCGTTTTGAGCAAAAGAATGAATCATCAATAATTGTAATTTTATACATGAAAAAAAATCTTCAATCATATCGTATGTGATTCGACATGATTATTACTACTTCTTAGAATTCATAGAAACTGTGTCATGACTAACATTTGTAATAGTTCATGGAATGAATTGATTAACTTTTAGAAAAACCTTGACTATTCAGAAATAAACACCATAGGATGTGATTCACTTAGTTTCTGTGTAATACAATACTATTGAGATACTTCTTATTCTTATTTTTCACTTTATCAAATAAGACGACATCAAAAATTCTTCAGAGAATTTTTTGTTTGAACATAAGAAATAAAAGAATTTATCGAATGATATGAATTGTATCTGTGTAGAAGCTTAATTTTTTTAACATAGTTTTCAACTATGGGATGTAGAATGTTATCTATTAAATTTAAAATTCTCTTATGTCGATGCATTATCAATTAATATCAATTGGATATTTCCACGTTGCCATCGTTATCTCATTATGATAATCATTTCAATGATTTAAAGAAGCTTTTATTTTAACTTTCATATTCAATAGTTAAACGTTTTTCTATTGTAGCTATTCAAAATCTAGATAACAATTTATTTCAATTATCATCGATTTACTTACGGACATTTTTGTAATTATTATAATCATCTCTTAATTTTGAGAATAAGATGAAATTCTAATTGAAGTTATTAGATGTCTCTTCTTGTATCCTAAAAATAATTTAAGCTTATCTTTAATACATGATACATAGACGAAATTATGTTTCATATCTTATCAACATACAAAATTTTATTCACGACATACTAAGTCCAATCAATTTACCATACATAGAAAAACAAGCACCTGTTGTACATTCACATGTTACGAGAAATATTCTCAAATGACTGAGGCATATATCAATCGAAGTCAAGTTGCAGTACATTTTTAAAATAGGTTTTTTCTTTACAATTCAAATAGCCTTGTATAATCATCTTATCATCGGAAAGTATTCAGCGTTGTCTATAATACTGCGTGTCAATGTTTCAATTTACATTCGTTCAGTATTATGATAAAACAAGCATCGTGAGAATATGCTCTTTATCACATTGTTAGAAAAACGTTTTTTTTCTATTGACACAATCAAAATTATCGTCTTTTTGAAACTTGTTCATCCCAACAGAATTAAGATATAAATATCCATCCGAAGAGAAACTAACGAACTCGTCATCATGTTGCCTACTTCTATTGAGCCTTTTATGTAAAAGCTGGCAAATCATATAGATATTATTTTGATATCGTTCTTCATATATTTTCAAAAGCTTAGAAATTTTTAATGAGGAACTTCTTCTTTCTTTTCTGTTTCCATTATATTGGATTAGAATGTGACAGTACACGAAACTTTGCGCTGTTCAATTAATATGTTAGCTCCCGAGTTAAAACATCAGCAAAGTAAAAATAATTTTTTTTCATGAACAAACGATATCTATTTTTAGTACTTTCTTTAAATAGACTATTTAACTGATATGCTCAAGTTGATAAATAGAAGAAAAAATGATAATTATAAGTACAACGCAGAATATTAGCTTCTAATCACAAAAAATATATGAAAATTCTATAGTATGAGAAAGAAAGAGAGAAAATTAACAACTATTGCACAACACAAGAAGACTCATGTGTTTGGGAGTAACTTGTGTTGATGCTATGTTCGTTACAAGTACTTTTTATTGAAATTCTAAAAAATGGCAAACTATTGCTTCGCATAGAAAAATAAAAAATAGAGCGCTTATGGAATAAACCATGATTTTTTGAAAAAACAAATGTATTTTAGGTCTGATAATATATTCAAAAAATACGCCTTCTGCCGGTTATTTTCAGCATATGTTTTTTCAACCTTATGTGACAACATCTCATTTCATTAACCTATTTCCTTTCAACACATTGTAGTTATCTAGATGAACTACTTCCAACTTCCTTCATTCATTAAAACAGAACTCCTTACCAATAGAATCGTCCAATGAAATTTCAATTCAATAAAATTGCTTACAAATATAAAACTTGAATCGTATAAAATCATCATTTCACTGTATCATTTCTAAAAGAAAAATCGAGTTTACTGAACTTTTCATATTAAGATATTTACTGAACCGTTTTGATATAAAAGAAAAACACTTGATTCGATTTGTTATAAGGAAGTCACTATAAGAAATCGAACACGCTTCGCAAGACATTCATGTCAGTCTGTGCAATGAATTTCGCAGCAATTATTTATGGAGTTTATTTTTTGCTAGAGAGCATTTGTCTTCACTCGATAATATATTTTCTATATTTAAAAAAAAATTATTAAATAAATATATCGATTTGTTTTTATGATCGAATATTTGATTTCGAAATTACAAGAAAAATCTGAATTGTGACATTTTTTATGGTCTTGAGAAAATATGCATTAACTATACAACACTATCAATATTCCCTAATATATTAGGAATATAAGTTATTTGTATATAATGTGGAACACAACGAATGTAAGAAACCTAATCTAACACTTTTCTTAAGGTTTCTCGCCATTTTTTTAGAGTAGCCAACGGATAAATGCTTTACAACGGAATCATCTCATTTCAATATTATCTGTTACAAGTACACTTTTTCATTCCGATAAAAATAAAAATAAATATCGTTAGTAAATAATTATTCCATCAAAAAATATCGAAAAACTAAAAAAGAAAAACAAACAGAGGTCCTACGTATAAAAACGACTTGTATGTCACCATCATTCTTTATGTGTTAAATAGACACGAATATTAAACCAAGTCTTATACCATTTTTTGTCAGAATTTTCAGTATTAGAACCATAAGAAATAAGAGACCATTGAAAAAATAGCAACTACTTATTATTAAGAAATGCATCATATCTATCCAACTCCTAACATCACAGTAAATTTCTATCGAGAACATAACACCTTAAGAAACTTTCTACGTTGAAAAAACTGATAAGTCGAGAAATAGTGTTGTGAAAAGACCATATATTTCCTGACATATACATGTGAAACAAGACCAACCATTGAAAATCTGATATCAAACGTATGATAAATGAATTCGTCCATTGACTACATCAATCTGCGTATTACTTCATTCATTCGTAGATCAGAATTCATGTAGCGTATACATACCATCAAATGAATCATGATATATATTCAGATCTCGATAAGTGATCATTCCCGATCACTGTCATGATCAACAAGTTTTAATGTATCATGCACATAGAAGAATGTCATTTTCTCTCAAGACACATCAGTTGTCTAGTGAAGTCTTAAATTCCCATATTTTTCGGAATCTTTCTTATTTGATTTCATATCTGCATGACCTATCCCGTTTTCTCATCGTGGTTCATTACAAAACAAGTCATCCCAATTCTTCTGATTCAACGAAACCGGAATCAAAATTAACTTCGTTATTCAGTGCATACGTCACAGCAAAACAACAGTTTCATTTACAAATCAAATTTTATTTGCATTAAGTGAAAGAGAAATTATTCCTACACATTCTATATACAATTTTCTAAGATTTCTGTACAATAATGAACAACAAAAAAATTCAGCCGGTTACAAAAAACACAGCAAACATCAATAATAATAACATCCATTCAGTGACAATCTTTAATTTCCATTTTTGATTGGAAAATAGAAGTCATGTTGTGTACGCATATGATATTGCAGAACAGGTGTTGTTTGAAAAACACGAACATGAAGAACATCGACCATGTTCGGCAATAGAACTGGTTGCATCTCGATAGTCATCGATGCATTGCGATTTGCAGTATGAACTGTATATTTATTGCCTGGTTGTTGACCAGGACCTGGATAAGCAGCAGGTTCCGATTTGAGATGAATGATGTTTCCATTTCGATCAGGAATTGTACTGCTTCGAGTGCCATGTTGAGTTGGAAGTGGTACACTTTCAAAGATGCGTTTGATTTCTTCATAGTTGAATGAATATTCGTTGTCCATGATTTCTTTTTCAAAAAGAATGATGAAGAGCTGTTATCGAAGTTTTATTCCTTTAATGATATGACACTCATCTGTCAATGTACAACTCTTTATATACTCTCAATCCAAATGAACTTAATTGATAGATGTTGATTGAATTAAGCTATGCATAATTGTTTTCTTGTTTATTTCTCTCTCCTCTCTAAATTGAATTATCTATCTTGTATATTTTACTTTAATTGATATGATCATTGAATCATCTATTTCTTTTTACTTTTCTTTAACTGTCATTTTTGCATAATGAAAAGACGACGAAATAATTTCTATTGTTTTCGGGCGGTTGATTGAAATCGAAAGAATCAATGAAAGTTCAAGTGTAGTAGATTGAAATCGAAAATTACGAAGAAAATAAAATAAGAAATACGACGGTGTAGTGCATTTACAGACGGCAGTTCACACTGAAATCACACAGTCATGGGTGAAGTAACGTTGTCAAGCATAAAGGATAACAATACATTGAATAGTTTACCAGAGATTATTATTAAAAAAGAGAATATTGGATTAGAAGAGCATCAACATCAAAACTATCAATTCAAACTTCTCAATAATGCTCTCAAACGTCCGGATTATTATGAAGATTTATGTCGAGTTAAAGATCGCTTGGAAAAGACAACACCTAACATGCAACATGTTATTCATGCTGATATGAAACGAGCTAGTATGAACAAGTTATATGAACGGAAATTGACTCGTGATCTAAATGGACCAAGAGGTTTAAATTGGCAAATCAAGTAAAAAAAATTGTTTATCTTTATCATTTGCTTAATGAAGTGAAAAGAACTAGAATTTGTGCAAAAAAATATTGCCCCTGTCTTTTTCTGCACTTCAAAACGAAATTTATATAATTTCAATTGCAAATAAGAAAGCATTCTTTTACATATATTGATAGAGCTGATCTACGGTACTGCTTCTCTTTCTTGCGTTGTTTGCATGACATAGAGAATTTTTCTGTTACCTACAAATTGTGGAAACAGTCTGTAAAATAACTCAAAATTGATTTCACAAAGTAGCCCTATAGAACTTCGAAATTTTTTCATTCTATTAAATTATTTGCGCAGGATTATTCATATAGGCTACAGAGAATCGATACAATGATTGCTATCGATGTTAGTCAGTATTAAATATATGTTGAGAACGATCCTTATCTAATGACTATGTAATAATATCGATACAGTTAATATCAAGACAACTAATGTGGAGAAGTTTTTAGAAGTAAGAAAAAGATCATAGCGAAGCGTACAAGAAATCGTATGAATACGCAGAGTATTGTTTTTTCATAGTGTAATAGAGAATGATTAAATGTAATCCTGATTGAAATCTTTTCGATCTCAATGGAGAATAGTCATTCGAAAGAAATGACTGAGAAATGAGTTTCTTTTCAACGGTGAAAACGACACACAATCGAATTAATTGATTTTGCAATTGTGCAAGACGAGGCTTTATAATTTATTCGTAGAGGAGACTGCCCAATGATACAGTGATGTTTTGAATAGAAAGGGTTCGGAGTTTTCGTTATTTTTCGATGTTTATTTTATTATTGAATCATTAGCATAATCTTCAATTAATGTTTCAGTAAATGTGTTTGCATAGTTTCCGCGAATGTTAGAAATTTTCCTTGACTACCATGAGTTTTATTCTTCACGAGCAGTATTTCCAATAGAAATCTAAAACGAAATGTACATGTACTCTTTACTTGCCAAAAAGAAAGTGTACAGAAACCAATCTCTTCGATCTAGAAAACGAAAAGTATTACTCGTTGTGCAGTGATGAATACAAACTAAGATTTAGAAAACAAGCAACAGGGATAGTAGGACTGGGAAAGAGATATAAGGATCACTTGCCTGAAAAAAATTTGGCTAAAACTTTCTTGGAGTTTTCGACCAACTGTAATTCTTCATATTAATCACATCGCCGTCATCATCACACTATGTTGTGTATGGGAATTCCATCAATCAATGTGAACATGTGATTGAAATTAAGAATAATCTAGCTGAGCCTCTCATTCCGACGCCTTTGCGTCCACCCGGAAATTAATGATAAAAAGACATATTGTTTCATAATCGGACACAATATTTTTAAAAATATGAGAAGAAAATGAGTTTGAACAACAAAAATAATTCAAAGGTTACAGTCTAATATCTAATACAGTAGGCAAAGTTCTAGAATCAAAGTCTAAATAGTTTTTGCAAAGTTTACTGTGTACACTTTGGTTTTTAGAGCAAAGTGTAAATCAGAATCAGCAGATGTTCTGTACATTTTACTTCTGCTTGGTACACGTGCTATTGGAAACACTGTTCACGAGTTCTTCTATTTTGTAGAGAAACACGCTCAGTATTTCCTGCCATTTAGGAACTACTAGGTTACGTAGATAAAGTGGAACAAGTGAACAACACACGACTCGTGTGATACGTAAAGGGAAAAGCTTTGATGAGAGAGAAAGAACTTTGTGTCCTTTCGGATTCGTTCTACGTTAGACGATAGATCTGTCAAGCTTGATATTTGTAATGAACTCAATCGAAAACGAAACATGAATTGCAGTTTGTTAAACGAAACACTTTGAAAAATTTTGGTTAGTAAACATGTCATGAAAGTAAATACTTTTTCTTATGTGAAAAGTATTAACTGACTGGCAACACGTTTTCCCACATTCATTACAAATGCAATGAAAATCTTCGTTCTTGAACGGTTATCGTAGGTAATGTCGAATACGAGCTCGACGAAAGAAAGATTTTAACTAGGTAGTTTTCTGATATCATCTGCATTCCAATAGACTTGTCGCTACAACATGATATTATGGGTCAGTATTTTTGTGATCACTAAAAAAACGAGTATTTTGATGACCAAATTTATTAACGCATAAGCAAAGAAATATTGAGTGAAAATCTCCAAAAAAAATGAAACTCAATTCTTCTAAGCTGATTATATTGAAATAAGCTAATTAGTTTTAACTGTTGATGATGAGCTACAAGAGTAAGCTATGGGCATAAGAGAAAATGTCAAATCAAGAATGGCAACAATTACTTACAAAATATTCTTACGATGAAGCAGCGCAGTTGGTCAAATTAAAGTTTAATGTATTTAAATATCGGCGTTCGGATTTACAGAATCGAATGAAATATGTGTTCAAATGTAGTAAATACAGAAAATATCCATTTTGTCTTTATGATATTGAAATTACTGTACCTGATCATAATCTGAGTTCAGTAAAAATCATGTCACGAAATACTGATCAGCATTATAAGGGAGAACATAATTCACCATCAACTTTTAGAAACAATTAGCTTATTTCAATATAATCAGCTTTGAAGAATTGAGTTTCACTTTTTTTAGAAAATTTTCACTCAATATTTATTTATTTATGTGTTAATTAATTTGCTGATCAAAACACACATTTCCCCTGATATTATTAGCATATGCCTTGAAAAATCTCGTTTTATTTTTTGAAATATTGTTCTAGTACGAGAGATTTTCTAATAGCGTGCAATACAGTAGGACTGTTTCGAAATGGAGTTGTACTTGATGATTTGTTGCTGAGGTTCTTTTCTTTATTGCTCTATTTGGTTTGTATTTTTTTTTGTCCAGAAAGAATTTACAACGTTTGGAAAATAGTGAACGTGATATTGAGCGTGATTTGGCTCGTATTAGTGTTACTCGTAGTCGTATGAATTTAGCACAGCCGCTTGGTCAGTCTTTATCGTCGTTTCAGAATAATGATGTCACTCAAGTTGAAACAGCGAATAAAAGATCAGTGGTTGATATCAATCCGCCGATGTCAAATTCAAAAAAGTCAAAAGTCATCCTCGGACGTTCGATTTCAATAAATGCAAGTCGAACATCAACTAATTCATCGATGGCAATGAACCAGAAAAGATTATCACTTAATCCAACGCATTCAATTTTGAAATCATCTTTATTTGATAAACAACGAACGTCGAAAATCAGTGATGGATGTTCTCGTCAGCAACATGTTCATATTTTGAATCAGCATCAACGAGAAATCGAAGAAAAGATGAAAGCTTTTTTCCACGATGAATGATATTACAGAATACATTTTTTTACAACAGAAACGATTTGGAAACATATTTCAATATGCAGTATTTTATTGTATTAGGTTTTGAAAATTTTTCATTCGAAAACAATTCTTTGGCATTACTATTTCATTCAAGAATCTTAATGATTCATTGAATGAAGCATAGTTATTAATCTTGAAAGAACGACAAAAACGAATACCCATTAGTTCTTAAAAAAAAGATTTTCAAAAACAACTTGAACATTGTCTTTGTTTTCATTAGTGACATACACACAGAAGCATAAAAAGAATGCAAATAAATTTAATCATAATTTAAGTTTAATATGTTCTTGGATCGATTCCAACATGGAATGGTGATAGAGAACGTGCACGATAGTTGCCTTCTGGTCGTCGAGATACTGGACTAGGACTACGACGACGTCCATGTGCTGAATGAGTAGTTTGATGAGGAGAATTCCGATGTTGATGCTGATGATGCTGAATATGCTGATGATGATAAGGAGATGATTGTTGTAGTTGAGTATTGGTGATTGATTTTGTTGTTGAACTAGGTATATGAACAACAGGCACTGCTAGAGCTGGCTGAACGCCCGTCAGAAGTCGTTCTAATCGAGCTGTTATTTCATAATCAGGTACAGCTAATGTTTTAGCGTCTAAGCCAAGCATACGAGCGATCAGAACACGAAAATCAAGTAACTAGAAAAAGAAAAATATAAAATTTTTCAATGACATGTAATAAATTTTTCTTTTGAAATTAATTTGTAACATCTTACGCGTCGTTCTCGTTCCGTAACTTGTTCGAGTGAGCCTTTCAAAAATCGTAATTCATTTGATAAAGCTCGTACTGCAGTATCGGACGAAGCTAGATTTCGATTGGCTTCATCATCAACCGAATGTATTCTATCTTGTAGAGTTGAAATTTTAACAGCTTGTTTATCACGTGTATTTTCTAATTTACTAAGATCGTCAAGCAGACGGCGAACTTCTTTTTCTCGTTCAACTAATCGACTCTAGAAAAAAAGAAGAAGAGAAAATTCAAAAGTACTAAGAATAGTTGTCATTTACTTTGAGTGTATGAACATCTGTAATTTGTGCTTTCAATTGCGTATTTTCATTTCTTAATTCAGCGATTTGTTGAGTTAAAGTTTCAACTTTAGTTTTCATTTTTCTCGATAGAACAACATGATCATCAATTTCACGTTCTAAATCTGTTTTAGCTGCTCGTCCTTCTTCTAAGGCAATGACTTTTTTTCTTAATAAATCTAAATGTAAATCTTTATTTTCCATTGTTTCTTTCAATTGTTTGATCTTTCTTTGTAGATTATAAACCGATGATTTTTGATCGATAACACAATCACTTTCAACTTTCATTAATTGTTCAGCACGTGTCAATATGACATCTGGATTTAATTCATAGCCAAGTTCATTGGAAACATTTTCTATTCTCATTATAGACGCGAGACGTTCAAGGAAATGAAGAAATTTTGCTTTGTCTTGTTTAAGATTTTCTCGATAAACTTCTGTTGTCGTATAATTATTATCGAGTGTTTTTATTTTTTGTTCTAATTCTAATATATGTGATTCTGTATGACGACGTTTTTTATCGGTTTCTTTATTCAATTCAATTTGTTCTTGTAATTGTTTGGATAGTTGTTCTTTTTGATTTTGTAAATTTGTTATAATCTTTCAATGATTGAAAATAAACAAAGCAGAAATAAAACAAACAATAGTCAATTTAATTTTAATTCAACTAGAATTTCACTTACAATTCCTCGATCTTTACTTGATTGCATTAATAGATGAATTTTTTCTTTTATTTCATCTTCTTTTGGTTCAACTTTAACATAACCATCCGATAATAATTGACTAACTTGTTGTTTAAACGCATCGAGACATGATTTAGCATAGAGACAATCATTTTCTAATTGTTTTAAATGTAATTCATTCGATGAAAATCTATTTTCACGTTGATCTAATTCACCACGAGTGTTTTGCCAAGCTTTTTGAACTGAATCTAAACGTGATTTAACTGTTTCAAGTTCATTTCTTATGCTTTCTTTATCATTTAATGCAGCATCACGTTCAGCTTTTATTGAATCGATTTGTAAACGATGACTTATATTATTTTGTTCAAATGAATGTAATTGATTTGCCATTTGTTGAATTGTCGAACGATTTGCATGTGCTTCACTTTCGAACGATCGACTCATATCTTCTATTTTTATCATTTTACCTTTTAATAATGTATTTTCAGCATTAATATCGGCAATCTTAAGAAGAAAACGAACGAAAAACTCATCGTTTTTTTTTCTATTTACATCAAAAAAGATTATTTATACTGTTTAAAACTATTTCATAAGCGAATCTATGTGCGTTGGTGTTTCAAACTACCTCACTCTAGAATGCTCTGCATGATGCGAAATCCAAGCTAAATCAAATGAAAACTCACAGTTGTAGACTTTTGAATTGGTCATGTATGGTTAAATATATATTCTTAATCATTCACTGAAGTTGTGCCATTTCTTTTTCCTGTCTTTGCTATACGGGATGTACAATTAAACTAGAATGTTTACTGAATTTATTTGATATATTGAAACTGTAAGAATATTTCAACTCGTTAGTTTAATCATTAGACTATTTGTTGTCATTCATTTATTATCATTGAGATAGTAAATTTCAACTAACAGTAGAATTTTGAATCCTACTTGTTTTGGTATCATCTATCAATGATGTTAAATAAACTCATAGATTTGAACTAGCTACTTAATGAAAATCCAATTCAAGTAAATTGTCAACATTCGATAATATGAGACAATCAACATAAATTTACAACGTACTATAAAATAAATATTGTATCGAAAATCTTATATTAGGTAAAGATATCTTGTCTTGAATAAGACGAAAAATTTAATTGAAATATTTCTTTTCACATGTTGCATAACTCTTTTATTGTCAATAGTAAAAATGTTCACCTTGAATAAGACGTATTGACTTATTGAATATCATTTTCTCTTTACAAACCGCTGTGTATTTGTTATTTCTATTTTATAAAATATTTTTCTTTCATTTTCATGAATATACACAATTGTATTGAGGAAAATCGTTGAACTTATTCTTACTCTAGTCATAACTTTATCGAATGCTGCTGTTGTTGGTAGTCCATAATCGGATCCAAGTGTTACACTCAATTGTGCAAATAATTCTTGTAATTTTTTATTTAAAATATCTGTTTTTCTTTCACTTGACTCTCGTTCTTCCATATGTGTTCTAAATTGTATGAAGAAATGTTTTATTCTATTTTTAAATTGTTGAACAGACATACCGTATGCGTGATTGTAATTCAAGTATTTGTTCTTGTTTTTCTTTCATATCTTTTTGTAATAATGATATTGTTAATGTTGATTTATTTGCAACAGAATCATAGGATGTTGCATTCGATTCGAGTTCACGTACCCGTAAACGTAATTGATTATTAGCATGTATAACTGCATCATGTTCTTTTTTCAATGATTCAACTTCATGTTTTAATTCATTAATACGTTCATCTTTAGCAGAGGATTTAATTGATGTTTCACGTAACTAAAATATAGAATTGTTTTGGATTTTTTGAATTAAAATTAAAAATAAAAGCAAATCGAATCAATTACGTCTTGAGCTAATCCTTCGACTTTAATCCGATATTGATCAAGTTCACGTCGAGTTGCTTCAAGCGATTGTCGATCATGACTAACGAAGGATTCATATCTATCAGATTCGAAATGAACATGTTTATTTGGCTCTCTATGAATCATGAAAAGAGAAAAATAATTTTGTTTTAGTTCCAAGAAAATCATGTTTGATAAGTACTTCATGGATGTCAATTCTTGTATGAGACCATCTTTTTTCTCGAGATCTTTTTTTAATAAACGTAATTGATCTTGTAACTAAGAAAAACAAAAAAAATCATATTCAATGTAAGTAATTAGTGAAGAAAATATTTACATCAGCTAAAGCTTTTTTTGATTCATAATTATCTGTAGAACAATTGCCATATCCATGATGATGATAACTAGCTGTGGTACTTGTATATGGTAACTGACTTGATAGTCCATAGGATCCACGGAGAGTAGTACTAGGTTGAGATGATTGCATCAGTGGCGCATTTGAATGTGCATCAATTATTGCTCGTGATGAACCGAGCAGTTCACGTTCTAGCATATAGCTTGATGATGATGATGTCATTTTTAAAACGTATTTCAGAGTAATGTGTCAAACTAATATGTTCGCTTTCCATATACAAATGCATGATGCCATCATCGTAATTCCTTCACCTAGTATAGACCTTCATTGAATCTTATTTTGTCTAATATGCTTCTGAATGATTCGAATCGTATCTTGAATTTTCAAACATTTCATGTTCTAATGAGGAAAAACAAAAACAGTTTGAATGTTTTCATTAGATGCATAAGTGTGTTATGTACTATGTTTAACCAATAAGAAAAAGAAACGGCTCAGTAATCATCATTCGTCTGTTATTAATTGATGTCGTTGTCACTTTTTTTTATTTTGAAAATAAAACTTTTTTAACCTTCCGCGTTTTAGTTCATCTATTGGTTAGTGTTGAAAATACAGAAAAAGCAATATCTATGACTGTTGTCCTTGCGTTTGTGAAGCAGCAATCATGCATTACTATTGCTTTACCTTTCTTTTTTTATACGTAGTCAGTTAGCTTACTCGTAGCTCAAACCCAGAGTACAGACGTACGTCTCCCTCTAAAATCGTACATTAATTATATCTGTACTCTATGACAAAACTTATCATATTAACAAATGGGCACATGCCGATACATGAATTGTCGTTGGATACTTCATAAATAATTATTGCTTAGAATTCATAAATGAAAAAAGAAACAACAAAATCCTGAATTTCTTTTTTTGTATTATTTTTCATTCAATATTGAAGTTTGAATCAACAATAAGTATCTATCATCGTACTATCAAGTATATTTGTTTTAAAATACTATTTTATTTGTTGTAATATATTAATGGCAACCACGATAGATATGAACAACTGAATATGTTTAACGATATATTATTTTTTTCTTCTTCTTCTATACTATAGATGAAGCCAGAAATCTAATCAAATTTATCTTAATTGTTCTAGTTGAAATAAAAATCTGAATTTGAATAATGAGTATTTATCGATCTTCTCATTTATTCGTTTTTATTTTGATCACATTAAATTTCATTCATTGTGATGAACATGATCATAAAGTATGAATTAATAAAAAAAAAACATTTTTCGCTTCGTTTATCTAAATGAATTATTTTTCTTATCTATTGATAATTTAGTATGAAGATGGTAGTGAAGTAGTCCTATGGATGAATACAGTTGGTCCGTATCATAATCGACAAGAAACATATAATTATTTTTCATTACCATTCTGCCGTGGAACAAAACGAGAAATCTCACATTATCATGAAACATTAGGTGAAAATATTTTAGGTGTTGAATTAGAATATAGTGGCATTGAAATTAATTTTAATCGTAAGAAAATTGACTTACTACTTATAGCATTTGATTATTATACTAAAAATTGAAATATTTAGGTAATAAACCGAAAACTGATATTTGTGAAATAAATCTAACGCCTGAATCTTATGATACATTTACGTATGCGATTAAAAATCATTATTGGTATCAAATGTTTATTGATGATTTGCCAATCTGGGGTTTGTTTTATATATATGTATGTAACGTATTTTATCGACGCTTAGTTTTTATAATCATTAGGTATTGTTGGTGAAATGGACGAAGCAGGAAAATCTGCATTTATATGGACACATAAAAAAATTGAAATCGGTTTTAACCATGATAGAATAATTGATGTTAATTTAACATCAGAAGCTAAAGTACGTTTACAACCAAATGTGCAAATACAATTTTCCTATGAAGTTACATGGAGAGAGACAAATATTCCATTTTCAAAACGATTTGACAAATATCTTGATTCAGGCTTCTTTCAACATAAAGTAATTCGAACATGTACGAATGTTTATTTTCATTGTTTGAATTTCTTCTTTAACTATCTAGATACATTGGTTTTCAATATTCAATTCATTTATGATGGTACTTTTTCTAGTTGGTCTCGTTAGCATGATTTTATTACGTACATTAAGAAAAGATTATGCACGTTACGGAAAAGATGATGATCTCGATGATATGGTAAATTTCAAGAACTAAAACAAAAATTGCTTCATTTACTTGATATATATATATATATATATATATTAATTCTTAGGAGCGTGATTTAGGAGATGAATATGGTTGGAAACAAGTTCATGGTGATGTATTTCGTTCACCAGCACATCCAATTTTATTTGCTGCATTGATTGGTTCAGGTTATCAAATAGCAACAGTATCAATACTTTGTATTTCGATTACAATAGTATTCGATCTCTATACAGAGTAAGAAGAAATTGAACCCGACAATCTTTCGAGATTAATATACATATGTATCAATTCTTATTATTTTAGACGTGGATTACTATTTAGTACAGCTATATTTCTCTATGCTGCAACATCAGTCGTTAACGGTTATGCAGGTGGAAGTTTATATGCACGAATAAAAGGTCAATTATGGATAAAACAATTATTGGTTGGCGCATTTCTTGTACCATCCATTATTTGTGGTGTCGCATTTCTTGTTAATTTTATTTCAATTTATTATGGTTCGTCGCGTTCCATTCCATTTACTGTTATGGTTTGTTTCAATAATTCGTATTATTATTATTTCTAAATGATTAAATCGATATGATTTGTTTTAGTTAAGTGTAACAGCAATTTGCTTATTTATTATTCTACCATTAACAGCCATTGGTACTGTACTAGGACGAAATATTAGTGGAGAACCAAATAATCCATGTCGAACCAACGCTGTACCACGTCCAATACCGGAAAAGAAATGGTTTTATTATATAGTTTTTTTTCTATTTCTTTTAAAACGTTTTCTATAATCTATCATTGTTTTCAAGGTTTATGGAACCAAACGTAATCATAATGGCAAGTGGAGTATTACCATTCGGATCGATATTTATTGAAATGTAACTTATTCTTTTTATTTTATTAATTCATACATGAAATGTTGTTTCTTATATTTTAAAAGGTATTTTATTTTTACTTCGTTTTGGGCATATAAAGTTAGTCAACGAAAATCTTTTACATGAATGATGATATCTATTAGATTTGATCTATTTGTTTAGATTTACTATGTTTACGGATTTATGTTACTTGTCTTTTTAATACTTGCTGTTGTTACTGTATGCGTAACTATCGTAGCCACTTATTTTATGCTTAATGCAGAAGATTATCGATGGTAAGTTTTGAAATTTACAAACAAACATCACAAATGAATCGATTAACATTACATGCATTTTCGAACATTGTCTATGACTATAGTATATCTAGTCATTTTCAAATGGTTTGTTCTTGACTGATAATTATCGTTTGTGGAAAATCGGAAAAAACCCACTTCTATCGAGCGTGTCACATGGTAGAAAGGAAACTTTGTTAAGTTTTATCACGTAGACTTGCATATAGAATGTTGTATAAATGAAACATTTCCCCAAGCTTAGACTTTTAGATAGTATTCTGATTATTACAATATTCAATTGCAACCAGTCAATGCCAACAGAAACTACTTATCGATGTTTCAAATTCAATAAGTTGTGTCAATAGCCCATTAGTGCATTCAAAGATATAAATCATGATTAGTCTATGCTATTAGAAAAGGGAGCATCTTCATTAATCAATCTAATGATCTGTGTTGTCTTCCGATGAATTCATTACACTTTCCTCATCTGTTTAAATAATTGTATCTATTAATTGAAGTTCTTCTTCTCCTTTACTTTTGTTAATCATCGGATCAATATATATGTCTAATTAATAGACAATAGGGCATCCTTTATAATCTTTATTTATTGAACATGTTTTTGAAAACATTCTACCCTGCATAAACTAGAGGATATTTTTCTTCTTCGCATTGTC
Source organism: Rotaria macrura (assembly GCA_900239685.1). Taxonomy (NCBI): domain Eukaryota; kingdom Metazoa; phylum Rotifera; class Eurotatoria; order Philodinida; family Philodinidae; genus Rotaria; species Rotaria macrura. Next base: position 204,508 of record OENT01000012.1, read on the forward strand.
ATTCGATATATTGGACTATGCTAGTGAAATGATCTAAATACGACTGTTCAATAATTTTGAGTAATATGCATACATTCTATTGCATGTCTATTGAGATAGTCAGGAGATTGATTACCACAATAGGACCTGATCACATCCTATTGGGATTTCATCAAGAGCCCAGTGGAAAATCGTCGGATTCTGAGTGGAAGGATTCATGCAACAAACGTCCAGAACCAGTCCGTATTTCATGAATATCACAGGATCCTGGCGAGCGTAAATGGCCTGGGTAATCCAAGTAGACAACTGAGAAACTCGTTGACGAGCGCGAAAGATTTCAACGACAACTATTTGAAAAACTTCTGAGTTAAATGTTAGTGTGACTGAGATAATATGCAGCAGATGAGTAACCATTTTTCATGGGACATCTAAACATGATCATCGGATCCTATAAAAAAATGGATCGAAACCCGATAGTAGGAACTAATTGTTGTTGGTTCAGAAACTCGAATCAGGAGTTGATTCCTCAAATTGGGCTCCCATCTGACTTGTGTCGGATGGTAGGGTTCTACAAGATACGAAGGGATACATTTTTGGATTCAATCAGCTGGTTAGAAGTCATGCTTGATCACAAACTCCATTGGAGAAATCATTTAAAGCACCACTTGGAGACAAAAGTAGCTCTTAGAATAAGTTTTCTTCGACTTCTATCAAAACTAAACCCAATATAGAGCGACAACATAATGTAAAAATTTATAAAAATCCTTAGTACGATCAATAATCACATATGGTTCATCTATTACTCTAACAACTAATAAAAATTGCCAATAACACGAAATATAGTCATAGAAGTAACCCTTGAATTCCCTTCTTATGCATCAATCAAATTTATATACATGATTGATAATATTTCCGAAATCAAAACATATACCACCTTTTTCTTCTACAATTCAGCTGCGAGAACAAAAGACTTACGAAGACATCATCACTACCGAACAAAACTTAACGGTTATTTTTAGGAATATTTGAAACAAAATAACTAGTTGAATTTACCTCATCTTTTCCTCGTTCTATATTAGGTCTTAAGATATCAGTCAAGAGTTCTAATTTGTTCGTCTACCCTATCGCTTTCCGAAGAATACATGGCATAGTTTTCACTTCAACATGTTAATGAAAAATTAGATTTTGTTCTACCGTTACTCTTGAGATTAACACCGGTAGGATTTTTTTTTCGAACGTCATTCGAATTCATATTACAATTAACTGTAAATCTCTATAGAATAAAGAAAAAAATAAGATAAGGATTCGTGTTCATGATTTGCACGTGAGAGATTAATTTTGTTTGTACGAAAACGTAATTCGTCGATAGATAAAATAGTCATGACAAGTATTGTCGAATTTTCAATAAGACTTTGATGTGAAACTTCTAAAACGATGACAATAATCAGAAGATCTATGTAGTGACCACAAGCATTCATGATTGACTTTCAGTAATAACTGCATCAGAATAAGCAGGAATCGAGCTTTACACATTATTAATTCAAATTGTGATTAATCTACTTACAAGTGTTCGTATTTGAATTCTAGTCAATTGAGATTACATCTTAATCCGGTTGCATTATCAACTGAAACGATGTTTTTATAAATTGTGGAAATGAATTAATTTCGAATTTTCTCAGTCTCCTATGAGGACAGATATTTCATGGCTATAATAGGAATTTGAATAGTATCTGATAGTAAGACATTTTCTCTTCGTTGCTATGGTCATACAAATGTAATTTAACAACTATAGAGCGATTGGAATTTGTCAACATGGATATCTAATCTTGAACGTTTTTCATTGAACCAAGTCATTTTTTATTTATTTTCTATGTTTTCTTTTTCAGGCAATGGACAAGTTTTTTGTCTGGAGCATCATCAGCCTTTTATGTTTATTTATATGCTGTCTATTATTTCTTCTTTAAAACGAAGTAAATAAACTCATTATGTCAAAACCGATGAATCGAATGTATGTTTTCGTTTAGAATGTATGGAATGTTTCAAACGGTATTTTATTTTGGTTATATGGCTTTATTTTCTCTTGGCCTCGGTATCATGTGTGGTACGTTCGGGTTCGTTGGAACCCAAGCTTTCGTTCGAAAAATTTATTCAATTAAAATAGACTAAATTATTACTCAAAAAGAAAAAAACATTTGTACTCCAGTGATATCAATTCTCTTTTCTTATACTTATTTGTTTGTTTGTTTTTTTTTTGCTTCTTCAAAACCGAAAATCTCATACATTACTTTAAAAAATAATCGACTTCATAGTGAGTGATTGTAGATTCACGAGAAAGAAAGAACGAATTACTATTCGAAGGACAAACAAAAATTAGAGAGATGAGATTATAGATAAAAAAAAACAAAAAAACAAAAAGAAACTGCTTGTTGTTTCCCTTGATATTTATACTAATATTCTCTTTCTTTTCTTCGTCTTCTTTTCATTTCTTTTGAATATGTTTGTTTTTGTTATTGAGGATATGGATGGAGAAAAATCTTTCTTTTTCTTTCATTGGTTCTTTTTCTTTTTTTTTTCTTTTTGTTCATAAAAACAGAAAATTAAACAAACAATTAGTTAAACTTTATTCGCGCATAATGATATTAAATAGAACAAAATCATCTATTGATTTATTTATTTAATCAAGTGAAACACCGATAGAAAGAATAATAAGAGATTATTTTTAAAATGGTCACCGGCATGATTGACCATGCGAGAATCGGAAACAATTTTTGTTCGATGTGATGGTGCAACAACAAGAACAATATTAGGCTTATTCGTTCGATTAAATTTTCCTAATATCGAAGAGTTCAATGTACGAAAGATGGTTGTTGATGATGATGATGTTGTTGTTGTTGTAGTTGTTGTTGTTGTTGTTGTTCGAGTTTCATTTGTTACAGATATTGTCGATGTTGTTAATATTGAATCAAACATGGTTTCATGTACACGACGCGCAAATGGAAATTCACCACGATTACAGAATAAACCTGTGTAGTCATCGTAATCTAATGTCCATCTATGAAATATAAATTGAAGATAGAATTTGATAGAAATTGTGATGTGTATATATGGTTCAAATGCAAAATTGTATCGACTGTGATATGGGCAAACTAAAAATACCTTTGATTTCGATCTCACACTTCGTAGTACAGGTGCTAGTAAAGAATATGACATAATATTATGGTCATGTTAATAAGCTTCGAGACATATTGCATGACCTTTAATATTCTTGCTCTTCACGATTCATTGTTTTATTTTCAAAATTCACTAATCCTTCCTCGATTTCGCACGTTCATGTGTTCGACAAATTCGTTATTTACGAAAAAGAAAAGGATTATTTTAGCTTCAAAATTATAGAAGCAAATATTGAAGCGATCGATACTAAATAAGTTTTTTGACATCACTTCAAGGGATGTAGCATTCATGAAACGAAACTGCTTTGGTCACGAGACTAGGATTGTGTTGTACCTAACTATCTGGCTACTTAGATAAACGAATAAGATCGTTCGTCATTTTTCTAAAAGACTATCATATAGAAAAACACTAATAAAACGTATCATTTCCATATATGAATATGCACGATGATTGTTTCCTTTTGATTAGCAAACGAATATTTTATTGGTTCTCTAAAGACATGTGATTATTCTTTACGACGAACGTTTTAATGACCTTTGTTTTTCTTCTATATCGTGTTAGTGAAATACAATCATTGATAATTTATTGCTATTCTATTATCCACAGCATTAACTAGTTATAACTATTCGATTTATTTTCCGTCGATACATTTCTTGAGTCATTTTTGGACAAAGTTTTTAAATTTGACTCAACTATCTAAAATGTTTTGCATGGAAATTGATTTTTCTCGAAATTGATGTCAATATGATAAAACAACATCAACACCAATATTCGTACCAACAATCATCAAATATTCACAACAGCTTCTTTGGAACATAACACGAACATACATATTAGTATATACAAAAATCAGGTACATTAGAAAAATTAATAGAAGTTTTGCTTGTGATCCAATGTTATCTATCTTTCTTCGTGACTTACACGATGTTCTACATTCTACTTTCTCAACGATCAGTTCTCTTATCTGAATTACGCACAAAACTAAGGAAATCTCAAAACAATAAAATGTTTTTCTTCATATTAAAAACTAAATATCTTGATCGGATGCTTTTGTTACGTTGCACGACTAGTTTCTATGAATGAGTTCAGGTAACTCCAACAGAGCAAATAATCGTTTAATGAATGTCATCAAAAGATTGACCTTTTATCGTATTCATGCTGAGACTAATCATTGTGCACATAAACACTCTCGGAAGATCTACAGAAATTTGATTCTTTATTCTTTCTCTCTCTCTCTGTCTCTGCTGCAATTATCAGCACTAAAAATAAGATTACCTCTAGATTTTTGACGTAATTTGAATGAAAAACATTTTCAATTTCAATTACAAACTCTAGTCTAGATTAAATATTCGTTTAAACACTCAACGATATCTATGAATCGAAGTCAATTAATTCAATACTTACAACATCGCTCCACCAAGTCCCATACTCTTGCTCCAAATAACCTACAATACATAAGAATATTTTCAATATTCATTCATAGGATATGACAAAAGATTCTCAAGAAATATGCACAACGAAAAAGACAGTGCAAATCAAATATTCACTAATTATTTTCAAACGAAATAAACATGAATCTTAAATATTGCTTCGAACAAAACTTTTTTCTTTTTCCTTTTTACTTTAAGTGTTGCACTTTTAAGTGAGTCATATCCAACCCATTGACCGGTATCAGAATAAGCATATTGTGATTGAGATTCCACATCCCATTCAGTTGTCCAATTATGTGCTCGTAATTTTTGGCAAATCTATATACACATATCCATTAATAATTCTGAATTTTCAAAAACTAATAAAGCAAAGATACGTTTCTTACTTCGAAATACGCCAAAATACCTTCTTCCTTCGTGTATGGACCAGCTAAAAGATAGTTTTTATTTATCAAAATCATTATAATCTAATAAGAAACGAAAGAAAAAAAATCAACAAAACGAAGTACCTTCTCCTCCACCGTCAACAATCGATGCACCAATTGAATTATTTTGTGTATTTGCTAACGTGAATGATCGTCCATATAGAGCTAATCCTAAATTTATTTTCGATGCAACACATCCATTATTTATCCAGTAATAAATCGATGAATTCTAAATAATAAATTGGAAACACTGCATGTCAAAATATGTAATTAAAATGATTTGCTTACTGCATTTTTCCAATCTTCATGAGTTTCTGATTCTGTATGACTTCTATACAATGGACTATTAATACCTGTTGTAGAATCCCATTTTCCTAAAATAAAAAACATGAAACATATCAAATGACGGAGCAGAATGCTGAGTACGCTGGCCAGAAGTTATACTTCGATATGTAATTCTATCAGACTCCGAAACTTTCTTAGTTCTTAGAAGAAGTAAAAAACACTAACAGCTATCATGGTTCTTCGATGGAAATAATTTTAAAATATGTCTGTCGAATTCGATTGTTGACGAATTTTGAAGAAAGACAGGAATATGCAGCCGAATTCGATTCGAGTATACATTAGAAAAAATTCTGAATGAAATTTAAAGACCTTACATTAGATTTCCAAGTAGTCAATACATTTTTCTTCTCTTAACTGATTGATTATCTTACACTACGAAGCAAATACATTTATTCAGAGATGCCTTTTTTGTGCATGAAAAATAATTATAGACAAGATTGCTAACTTCTCATTCTACATAGATCTTCATGAACTTAATATACGAGATAAAAGATATTAGGGAACCCTTGACAACATGTCAGACAATGATTTCTTTTTCAATTCAAAATTAAAGGACAAATCTTGAAAAAATAATTTAGTTCCAACTTGATTATACACGCAAATTCAAAATTCGATATCGAACAAGATGGAAAGAAGCTCTTGTCATTTCCTGGTTGTTTTAGGCATAGGTCTTTCGATCCCAGATGAAGAAAAATGTTTCTTTTGACCTTGTGAAAACTAAATAGTTGAAACAATATACGTTTGAATACACTAATGTTCTTAGGAAAACATTCCATGTAAGCCTAATTATTTTTTAGGCTCTTGAAATATTCTTTGCTATTTTGAAAACACAAGACAATTTTTTCTTAACCGATGTTTACAACACTAATGACGACATTAATGAAAAACTTATAAAGCTTCAATTCTAAAAATAATTTATTATTGCTGATATAAGAAACGTTTCCAAAAAAAAAATTAATATAAATATATATTTATATAACGACCTTGCCATGAAAGATAATCCAATAAATTTCGTCTCTTATAGATTTGGAAATTGTTTCTTCGTTCGATCGAAAAGAAAAAGATTCGAACCATTGGTAATACTATTGTCGAGCAAAGAATCGATGATCGACATTGCTGCAAGTACTTTTATATTCGCTACTATGTTACTTTTTGTTAGCTCGATCCTATCCAATTGTAATTTTTAGTGAACGATGTAATCATTAGAAATCTTGATATTGTAAAAGGAGTAGTTTTTCAATATGGTATTGAGAATTGAAGTTCTCTCAAGCAAACTTACCATGATAATCATATGTCATAACATTAACATAATCTAATGAGCTAAATGTGAAACACAACGAAACATTGAAGAAAATGTATTTTATTGTGATGAAAATTTTACTTGCAAAATTCTTCGACAACGTAACCTTGATCAATTTTTTTTGGATCAGCAGCTACAGCGGCTGTTAATAATAATTTATTCGTTTTATTTAATCGAATAGCATCATCATCAAATGCTTGTCGTAGTTCACGTATGAGAATATTGAATTTAATTTTACTATCTGCTGAAGCACCACGATCGCGTGAACCAGGAAATTCCCAATCCTAGACGAAAGTAAAATATATCTTTTATTAATAGAAAAATCAAATCGATAGAAAAAGAAAAGAAAGAAACAAAAACGAGAACTATCATACAAGATCTAATCCATCGAATTGCCATTCTTCAAGAAAAGCGATTGTTTGATTGATAAATTTCGATCTAAATTTTTCATTTCAAATTTATTACTTTTATTGTTGTTAAACTATAAATTTGCTCTTACCGATTATTATCACTTCTTAAAATCGCATTGAAACCTTTACTACGTGCTGACCAACCACCAACGGATAATATTATTTTTAAACTAGGATTTCGTCGTTTTAAACTATACATTCGAAGGTAAAGTGGCTAGAAACAAAAGAAAAATGAACGCGAACAAATACCAACAATACAAGATCATACCATTCCTAATCGGTCTGTCCAATGAATATCGTGTTCTTCGGTCGGTGCTATTGCTAATGTTATTGGATTAATATCAGCAAAAGCATAGTGAATATGTGTACATAATAATGGATCGATGTGATCTGGATAAAGTGTTGGCATTGCTTCTCGATATAATGACCAATTTGTATAATAACACACAACACGTAAATCAGAATTTTCTATTTCGAAAGAGAAGGAAGAAAAATAACGTAAATAAATCATTAGGAAATTTTATAAAATAAAATAATTTTACGAGCAAATTTCTTCCAATAGATAATTATCAAATGAATAATGAATAAAAACTTCATATCGTTTTCTTTTACTTTAGTGATTGAAAGACAAGACAGACGAGATTCGTTCTTTTCTTTTTCTATATAGATCAACTTCGTTTGTCTGTTTACATTGAGCTCAACAATGACGACGTCGGTGAGTCTATGTGTGTGTGTGTGTGTGTGTTCCTGTGTGTCACTGACCGGATTGAACAATATAGTTTGTGTGAGTATAAACCAAACGAGGCACACACGGCAAACTTTAGATAAATTCATGCGACTGTTCACAAGATGGACTAAATAAATGTCATTTACCACTTGTACTGGTCAATTTACATACTTTTTTTCTTCTTCTTTGTTATGTATATTTAGATTATATTTAAACTAACGGATAAACATTCTTAGTTAGCAATTTTTTTCATCTCTTATTATCATTTATTAAATAAAATTGTCTGAATATTTTCTTTCTTATCATTGGATATAGAACGAAAAATAAAGTATCATTGTTAAATGTTGATTATCTGTTTAAGTATGAGACAAAGAAAATTATATACACATGATAACAGAAAAATCTATAATTAACTTCAATGTTTGTTTCTCATATAGACTATAATTATGATGCATATATTTTCTATACTAACCACATTATGTAACGAAAATGTATGAAAGAAAAAATCATTCTTCTAGCTTTTCAAACAATCGAATTTAAATCCTTTTTAAAATCCATTGGACATTCATCAATATTAAAAGAATAAAAACTAAAATATAATGAACTACTATGGTCAAAAATATTGTTTGATACAAACTATAATTACAATAAGTAATAATATCGTTTGAATTTGTATATTGAATATATGAAATACGGAATAATTACCAATAATGAACCATATTAATAAAAATGTGAAAATTATTTGTTGAATAACAAAACATATAAAAAGAACAGGAATCATTCAGTAATGTTTAGCTTTTAGAATTGAAAATATTGTAAGAAGAATGCCATTAAATGAATAGATTATTTCCATAATACTCATGATGAATAAATAAAGAAATAATATGATCATCTACAGTACAAAAATTCTGATAAAACTTCACTGACACGTAATTGTGCAATACTCAACGGCAATATTAATAATATAATATGAATAGAAAAACAATATAATTCGATATAAATACGCATTTGATTGAATACCAACTATAAAGTGTGATAGATTGTTCTTGAATCATCGATGGTAATACATAATTCTTTCATAGAAAATCACACTTGTTTCGATAGATGCAATATCATTCAAAAGAAAAATTTATATATATCCGCATACTACTAATCATATTCATGCAGGTGATCTGATTCATCATCACAGTACACTGTATTTATGGACACGCCCTTGTGTTAACCAATTATTTCTGATCATATTTTTAATATTTTTACTAATCTAACTAATTAAAATTTAATCAGTATTTTCATCTTTGTTAGTATCATTATTTTATTTTATTTTTCTTGTAACATTCAACGTTTAAATGAAAAAGAAAATAACAAGATATTTTTAGATATAAACGACAGAAAACTGGAAATTCCATTAGTCTCACATTATGTTAAATATTAATCATTAAAAAACGAGAGAAAAAAAGCTGTCTACCTACTATTATTTTTCTTTTTTGGAAAAACCTAAATATCTGAACAACATTCTTTAAATAAGAATTCTGTTTTAGCTTTTAAAATCATTATTTACGCATTAATTTCCAACCGAACGCGTATAATCGTGCAATAATTGAGCTTATACATGCATGAATCATTATAGTAAAATTTGCGTGTGAACACGCCAATGACATACATGAAATTCTTCACGTGTTTAATTTTCATATTTAAGAATATATATATATAAAATCTTTGTATCGAAGTTATATGTTAACCAAGAATAATTCTCGCGTGTATACACTTGAAAACAATAGTATGACAGAAAAAGAATGATGCATGTGCGCTAAACACGCTAGAATCTTATAAGATATTATTTACCAACTTATATTATTTAGATAACGAGTTCAATCGATTTGTATGAACTTGAATATATATTCATATCGATATTTGATATACGATACTGTCGGATCGAATGTTCATTCAGTTATTTTTAGATCTGAACATTTTTAGATCTATGAAGATTAGAAATGTAGGTTAAGTTTTGTTTTTGACGTAAATCATATATCGCTCTAAGACAATGATTGCATTTTCTAGTTAAGAATCAATAAAGATACATTGAAGAAATAGAACCACGTTCCTGCACGCTATTGTTTACATCAAACAATAGTTGCTTCAGTTTTTTTTTTCTAACACAATATGGAATTATTTTAATATCAATTTTCGTAAATATGACATTGTTGTATTGACATGCAAGTTTTAACAAAAATCTAATAATCTTATGGATACACACATGTGACATTTTGACATTTCCATGAGGATAGCGTTCTGTATTAATGTGAGGAAACAATAGTTGAGAATATGCATACATGTATATGATGATAAACGTAATTCATGATCTTTTCTGCTTAACGGAAATGTTTCAATACAACAGAATGTATTTTGCTCGTGTGTGTTTTCACGGTATATTGTTATTGTTCTGAATCCATGGCATAGAATAATCAATGTTTTTAAGAAAAAAGAAAAAACGTAGCTTGAGAAAAACAGATTTTCGTTTCAATAGATCTCTGTTTTGTATTAACTTATCGTGTTTAGAGCGCGCGCGCGAGAGAGAGAGAGAAAACAACATAGGAATTATGCAATCATTTTTTAACAATGATTCTTCGTCGATATTTACTGAAGATATTATACTTTGTTGTAACCTAAACAATTGCTTGAAACTAACATGAAATCGTAAAAACAAAATAAATATTTCCAATTTCATATAAACAATGTATATATTATCTAGCATAAGTAGCACTCGATTTTCAATTGAAAACAAAGCAAACAGTTCCATTTTGAATAAGACCAAATACTCTTGACATGAATATTCTTCATACGAGTGAGAATCATCAAGAATAAACATAATAACATAGAAATTTCTAAATTACATAAGTCGATGTAATGTTCATGGAACAAAATTAATAGAAAAGAAAAAGAAAAAATTTTTAATTTTCAAATGAATACATAGATATTTTTAGCATGAAACGCGAATCTCCTGAGTTCACACTAACATTTGATAATGATAGAAGAATATTAAAAAAAAAAAACTTCTCTATATTTTCCATTTAATAAACTAAATCCTTATTTATACTATTCAAAGTGATTCTTAGTAGAAAGCCCAAAAGGCAATGACATCAATAATCATAGCGAGAGAGTGAAAGAGCACAACATGAACAATTGTATGGGAATCTCGAATATTATTAATATTTTTGTTTTTGTTTTATTTCTATGCGATAGAATTATTTCTGAAGTATCATATGACACACATAAATACTTGATGCCGTTTAATAAACGTTATTTTATTTTCATTAGTATTTTAACTGTAGGAAAATATGCTTTCTTAATTGTCAATGCTAAAACGAGAAGAAGTAGAAAAGAAAAAAAAACGTCGATTGATTTCTGTTTGGTTTGAAGAATTCAGTGATTATATAAGAGTACTTGAAATATGACAAGGCTGATGTCAATCAGTATGACTTTTTTCTAGCATTTCTTTGGCATATAATTTTATCAGTGTTTATATCTTGACTCGTCGAAAATCAACGTTTGTGTTATTCTTAATGGTAAATGATTGTTTATCTTAAAACGACTTACCAAAGATTACATGAATTATATCATATATTTAACTGAAGTAGCATATTGAAAGACTCGAAATAGTGATTGATATAATTAATAATTAAATAGATTCATTCCCATGAGATAAGAATATTAATTATAAGATGGTTGAATGGTTTTTCTTTTTAGTTATGTTACATGCATACATATATAAATATATGTATCTTTTAGTGTATAATTGAATTGTAGGACATTGCATGTTTTCTATTAATAGTGTCTATTTTATCTTCTACTTGTAATCATTAAACAGAGTATTTTCTATTTTACTATTTGCAGTTACGATATATAATACAAATGTATTTAGTTTTCTTTTGTATTCTCTTCTCGTTTTCATAATTTTTGTTTGTTTTTTTTTTTTTGTTCATGATGAAGGAGAAGATTAAGTGTGTGTGTGTGTAGGTAAAAAAAGAAGAAAAGAGAATGAAAGAAAGAAACGCAAAGAAGGCAATTATAGCAGATAAAAACAAACGAGAAAATCAGAATAATAACAAATAAAAGTAAAACAAGAAATAAACATAAAAGAAATAAAACTGTACAGGGATCGTGACAATTAATAATATTTTAATTTTCTTGATCTTCAGTTGAAAAAGATAAATCATGCAACGATACATCTTCACGTTCGTATACAGACGATGGTGCTTCAGTTTGAAGTTGCACAGTAAGTTGATGGGCACTTTTATATGGTAATGGTTCACTATTAGGTGCAATCGAGCATTTTCGATTTCCGTTTCGTTCTAAACGTTTAGATTTATTGTATTTTTTACTATTTGATAAAAGATTATGATTCGCTCCTTGGGGTGCTGTTGTATGTTGTAAACCGCTTGAATCAGTTGTATTACTTGAATTCAAATGTATTTTCATTCGACAACATTTAAACATGTTATGTCTTAAACGTCTTAAACGTGATAGTAATGTTCCATCATCATGGACAGATGGAAAATTGGTTGGATTATCTGGTTTTCCAATAATACAATATAGAAATGCATGTAAAAAATTAGCCATTTCAGAACGAAATTCTCTTGCTGTAACTGAATAAATAACAATATTAACTGAATGATTAAGATTCATTAAAATAATACAAAGAAGTTTAATTAATTCTAACATTGTCAGTCGATATATATTATCTGATTTTAAAAAATCATAGATACTTAAATATATAACGATAGGAGCTGTTAAACTAATAAAAACAAGATTGACAGTGATTAACATCACAGATATATTGCGACGACGACGTGAACGACGAGCTGATGTCGAACCAGATCGAGATGATGAACGAACAAGTGTTAGAATAATAATTATCGTACAAGCAATCATTGCTATGAAATATTATTAAGAAAGACAAGATTCATTTTAAAAATATTAATTTTTGAATTTTTGAATTTTACCTGTAAATGGTATGAATACATTCATGGCAAGATCAATCCAAGCCCAATAGATATACAGAAAGTTAAATTTTTTCGAAGATTCAAGTGAACAATGTATAGCATTCAAATCGAACAACGGTGCTGAAATTTTTTCTGTTGCTATTAAATTATCATATTGATCTTGTAGAGTTGTATCTCGACTAACAGATTCCATGGGTACAGGTGTATATGGTTCGTATGATAATGATGAATCACTTGCTCCTACAATACTACCTGAAACTGGAAAATGAGCCAAAAATGAATAGTGTCCATGTTGATAGTCGAATGTATGTGGTGATAAGAAACTTCCAAGTACAGTGTCATTACGAGATATTCGTTGTGGTTCATTTTGAATAGTTTTCGTTGGTTCATTTCTATCTTTGAGACGATTATTCTCATAAAGAAAAAAATGACTATTAAGAGTGGCCAGAAATAATCCAAGTAAAAATGTGACAAGCACTGAATGTTTCGGTGTACACCATTTTTTAGCTAAACGAAGATATTTAGCTGATATAACACGATCAATACTAACGGCAACTAATATCCACGATGAATATTGTGGAAGAAAATAAATGCAAAATGCAAAAGCTTTACATTGTAATTTTTCATCTTGTATATCATGATTGAAATGATATAAAGATATGAAATTAACGCAAAACGTTATTATGACTGCGAGATCAACAAGAGCAAGACAAGCCAAGTAACAAAATGTTGAATATCGTCGCATAGCTGCACGAATCAAAACACAAAACGAAAGTACATTTCCGAATGAACCCAAAATAAATATAAGCACCGGATAAACTTTGAGTAATATTGTAATCACTGTAACTAACGATTGGGTATCATGATCGAGCAAGGCAATAAGCGAAGGCGGTGGTAAACCGCGTGTAAAACCGTTTACTTCATAGTTGTTACCTGTCGACATGTATATTTGAAAGGAATATATTTAAATCAACCAACATGATGAGATTGTCGCTGTTTTTTCTCTTTCAAGCATATCTTTAAGTAGAAAAAAAAAGAAGAAGAGAAGGAAAAAAGAAAAATGTATTCAATTATTTCATTTGACATGTTAAGAAAAAATTATGTAATTTGAAAAAGAAAAAAACAACTTTCAGGTGAATTGAAATGGGAAATGCTTCTTATACAGAAAAACCAATAAAATAATTGTTACATTGTTATCTATATTTGATTTACGTATGTATGATATAAACAGAAGAAAACGATATTGCTTTATTTAATAGATGATACAATAAATCATGGAAATCTACTTTAAGGTTTATCATCCCTATGAAAATAATCCTCTTCTTATTCGTTTCATCGATGCACTATTATCATTGTAAAACTATTCGATAATTAGTGGCACAAAAAAAACAGACACATAAACAAGTATGTCTAAGTGTTATCAATTGAAATAATTGAGAAGAATTACAACAACAAGATAGCCAGAATGACATTGCTTTTCCTCGAGAAGAAATAATCAAGCTAAATACCGTCACTAAAATGGTATATTCATGCGATCCATTGTTAATCGTATAGCTTTAAATAGATGTGTGTGCAATAATGTCATCTTTGAAATTTAGTTCTTCCTTCTCTTTCATACGAGCTGTCTACAAATGAAGTGATATGTCCTTATCTAGCTAATGGAGACTCATCACTACTAAAATTTTTGTTGTTTTATCCGTTGAAAAAAATAGACTGAGCCTGTGTGTGTGTGTGTGTATCTGAGAGAGAGAGAGAGAAGATGACGATAGATTAAAACAATGCTCTCGGAAATCATGCTCATCCTAGCTTGATTCAATTTGTTGATAATGATGTCACTTCATAAAAAAAAATAGAGAGAATTTTTTCCTTTTCTTCACGTATCCATTGTCGTCAAAATATTCTTCTTCTCTACGACATAATGTGATTTTGAATTAAAGTCTTGGTATTTTTCCCTGGTAAACGAGCGTACTCACTTGTGCACAAACGCCTCATTGACAAATATGAATAGGCGAAATCGATGGGTTATCGAATAAGCATGAGAGGAAAAATGGAGGAGAAAAGCTGTCGAAGAAATCTACTCGAACTGAAGAGAGCTAATCGGGCGCAAAGTTCTCAATAATATTTTTCTCATTTTTTTAACGGCGGATATTTAATAAGATATTCTTTTTTTTATTCATACACAACCACGAATGATATTAAGAAAGGAATGAGATCTAATAGAAAATGAAGATGCCTTGACAAATTCATTTATATTACAGAGTCTAACGAATCAGATAACAATACGAAGTCGACATAAAAAATAAACGCAACATGAAATTTAATGACACCTATGTGTCTAGAGAGAAATATATGAGTAAACGATAATTTTCTCTCATTAATATTTTTGTAGATCTATCTGTCCACTAAACATGCAATTGATTCCGGTTGATAAGAATGTTTTATTAACGAAGAAAAAACAATACGAAAAGAAAGTCTACTTAACCTTGATCGATATCCTATTCTGTTTTTCCATTCATACACCGATTGTATATTTCTCCTGTTGATAAGTATCCTATATGAACGTTAACTTTTATCTATAAGGACGTTTTTATCTCAGTGTCGACTTCATGCCTAATCCCGTCCGTTTTCTTTTTTCTTCTCATTTGAAGCCTGCTGCTCTTCTTTCCATTAAAAAGATCTTCCTTCTTTGTTTTCTTTTTTCTATGTTGAGTTTTCTAAATTTGACATCGCACTAGAGAAAACTTCGACCAAATCATTTTAGTTGGATAATGTAAAGCGATTTAACCTGATTGTATAAGCGTGTTGTGTAAGTCTTATGAGATAGAAACAGCTTATAATTGAGCTTGGAAAGGGAATAACGTCGATGAAAGGAAATGAAAGCGAGAAAACATGAGTGACAAAAAAAAGACAACTACGATGATGAACCAATGCAGTAGAATCGAGTGTCTAGGGAATAACGACGAGAGTAACGATGGGACGAGTATATTTAAAGCTTTGCTAAAGAATAGATAATTGAGATAGAGCATTTGTCTTTAAAATATAGAATAGACTTAATGGGCGTATGAGCATGCAACAAAAAATAGGACAATAATAAAGACAAACAATCGAATCAGACGAATTTATGTAGACATGTGTACAAAATGTCAGTGCACGTAGAGAAAAAGACCAATGTATGATTTCTGATATATTATCTCGTTAACTTTTTACCTCAGTTTTCTATTGCAAAAATATCATCTTCGTTTTCAATACGTGTAAAGAACGATCTTCTCTACAGGAAAGTCGAGATATGCACGTACTTACTTGAGTTTCATATTTCTTATGGAATATAGATAACTATTAATTAACCTAATAGTTAACCAATTATTGACATACAATCACGCGTGATTCCGCCTGTAAGTTATAAAACGTAGACACCTCGACATAGTTAGTTACCTATTGTGCAAAAAATGTAGTAGTAGCAAAGTTATTTTCTATGAACACGAATAAGAAATCAGTAAGGCCAATACACAGAATATAGGAAACAAACTACACTTGGGTCGCGATTATTTATTTGCCTATATGCCTATTTTATTTCCTACGTCATCCCGAGCCCTGAAGTCATTCAGAATGGAAGAATGGAAGAGAAAAATAAGGAACAAGCACATGGGATAATTAATTTTTTTTTCTCGCCTCCTCCTCTATCTAAATAAAAACAGCCTAAAAAGGCCTATAAAACAAAACAAAAGAAAAATGATTCGAATCAAATATAATCATACTAAACAACACGACACTTTTAGGTTGGAAAACATAGTTGATACATAATTAGTCGCACGATTACGTTGTCAAAGCAAACACTTGTCTTCTGTGCAATTTTTAACAAGCATAAAATAAGTTGACATTATTAATGAAGGGATGAAATGAGGTGAAGACAACATGGCGAAAAATAAACATTGAATCGTATGACACGAAAACAACGGTAGGATCAACAGCAAAATCTTTGAAATTGAATCCCAAAGCAAAACAACCAAAATGAAAAACAACAAAGGTCGTTAGATAATTAAATGCTTCTCATTTATCGACTGATGCATTAAAACGTTGTTCGAAGATTTTCATCCTCTTACAGTTTAATTTGTTACAATAGGAAAATAAATGTTAAGAATGTCTCGAGGCAGTAAAAAGATATAATAAAACTCATGAATGTTAAAGCGGTAATTCAATGTATCGCAGGATACCTGAATACTCATCATCATAATTGTAGACCTGATTTCCAGACTTGCTTTCAGATGAAAACAAGTAAATAAACGCCACTACATAATAATTAAAAGAGTCAATTTTCATATCAACCGAATCATATGACATTTTGGTTTTTGTATTAATTCTATTATAAAATCATTATTTTCAAATATGAAAAGAAACTTCTTGCTTCTTTTTAAAGATAATAGAACGAAAGAAAATCAAAAGTAAATTAAATCTTCATTATAATTTATCTAATTGAAACGATTTAATGTAAAATTACTCTAGTAGCTACAGAAATAATTAACAAGTGCGTACATTTTTTTAGAAGTACGAATAGTTAGCCTGAAGCAAAATTTATTGACTAATCCGAGGTTCGATTACACTTGACTGCCCATTACAATCTTGTCACGCCTACTTAGGAAGAGAAGATTGAGAGAGTAGAATAAAGCCGGAAGGAAACCTTTTCTTACCTGTTTTGTCTTTTCCATTCTGGAGTTGCTACGAGTACAAAGCCACGCTCTACTTAATTTTCATGTTGTGTGTTGTTTTTCAGATTCTCTCTCTCTTTTCCTTTGTCTGTCTATGCTTTTCGTTAATATCAATTAATTATAATGATATCATAGAAATTCTAGGACGAGAACAATTGAAATGACTAAACGAGATAGATAGAGAGAGAGAGAGAGAGCAAGTTTGTCATAGAAAATATTTACGTACATAGACATTTCCTATTGACCAACTGGTGACAGTTGTTATTTTTCTGCGAAAGTCTCTCTAGTTCTTTTGTGTTTCTTTTCATCGCTCGTCTATCACTGATGCGGTCTTGTGCTCGAAAGCTTAAAGGCACAAACATGCCTTTAATCTCCTATTTCTCTTTAGTGAGCTAAAGCGGGACTGTTGATGAAGAACTATCCTTATTTTTCTCTCTTAGTCATTTTTCCTCGCACTTCTTCGTTTCCTTCTTTGCTCCTTGTATTTGACACGCAAGAAAATAGAATTCACCCGATCATCACCATCATCATTATCATCATCATCATAATCATTATCAACAACAACAACAATAACAACAGTAACATCAAGCATAGGAACAAAAAGAGTACGGCAAAATAAGAATGAATGACAATAAGAAAGGAGCAATGTTCAAAATCGTTTTCTTCCTTCTTATTTTTGTTCTTTTCCTTTCTTTTAGGTTTTTTTTTCTATGTATCTCGATATGGTTCTAACATGGAGCAAAATCCAGAAAAAGAAAAACTAAGAGAAGAAAAGAGATAGAGATAGGCACTCAACGAGTACTCAGAAAATTTCTATAACAGTATTTAGACAATTCTTCTTTTTCTTTTTCTGTATGTTGTCTATCAAAATGAAGAATACAGATAAAATAGGAAAATGTGAAGCAATATTACCATTGTTGCCACTCGTGATTTTTGGCCCAGCACAAATGATGAAAACAACAAAGAAACAGATATTCTTTTATTTTATTTGTGATCATGTTGTTTTTTTTTCTGTTTATTGATTCAGATTCGATATTACTTGAGACTAATTTTGTCAACAATAATTTCTCATATGTTATATTTGGCGATCTCTCTCTCTCTTGTTATGTTATATTATAAATATACACTTCTTGACATTTTATTCCAGAAGCAAAAGCCAAAAGTTCTTTTTTCATCGTTCGAATACTGACATATCTTATTATACGTCTCGACTATTCTCGAAAAGAACTAGCATAGATACTTTTCTTTCTCCTTTAGCTATTAAGTCACATTTTATGTCAACGAATGTAGCCAATGTCAATATGCTAATGATATATGGAGTAGACACGGCTAGTGAACTTCGTATTGATCATAGAATGTACGAATTCATTATTTTAATAGGATTTTAAAAAGTTAGTAAAATGCTATTGACAAATCCCATGAGATGTGACGGTCTTTTTGAACATGCATGGATATAAAGAAAAAACATCTTCAAGTATAGAGTGTAAACGCGTTTATGCAAATGACACATGGTTCAGTGTCCTTATCTTAAGATTTCGAGAAGAATGAAACGACAGAATTAGATTAATAACAAAGAATCTGCTTTTGTCGTTGATGTTGTTTTTTTTCTTGGTTGCATTGTTATTCAAAAAACAAGAAACAAAACACTCAAGAATATATCTTAGTTAAATATGGAGAATAGAAGATTGCTATCGATTGGGCGAGAATGGGGGGCGGGGGGAGCGAGTTACAACTAGTTAAAATCAATGTGAATCATTACTCACTTGTTGATAGAACCATTTGTTTCTCTTTTTAATATATACCATCAATAGATTATATACTGTACTCTTGAGAATATTCAAGGATTATTTTTATATCTATGAATTGAATGTAGACATTATTCGGATAAACAAACGAGCAAACTCTATCACGTATGTTTCTGATTTCTATTCATTGGTGCAGGTTAAATTTATCGGAGACTCTGGTAATCAATAGAAAACGATCGATTCTCTATGGATTTTTATACTTGTTCTAGATGTAAGTCTTGACGTTTGTGTTCATCAATGAAACGATCTCATTTTCGGACACAAAAAAGGAAACCCGTTTTCCCCCCACAAAAATCCAAGTACTTACTTACAACGAACGTTGTCTTTTTGTGCATCTTGTCGTTGATAAAAGTTCGGGTGTCTGTCTTATGTTTTCTCTTCATTCAATGAGGCATGAGAAAGGACATATTTCTTTATCGATGCTCGCCAACATAGAGTATTATTGGAGAAACTCTTTGCCCAAAATCAATTTTATGATGACATTCGATGGGACGGAGTGGAAAAAAGAAAATATGGTTCTTGTTTTTTATAAGTAATTGTCCGATGTGTAAAGGAACAGAAGAAAGAAAAGAATGAAGATTTAATCAGTTACTCCTATTTTATCTTAATCTTTTCTAATAATAGTCTCAATGATACTTTTGTGACTAATGATGCATCGATTCATTGACAATTATATGAGGAAATATATCGATACATTAATATACTGATAGAAAATCGACTATTTGTAGATTTTGCCAATGACGAACACTTGCATGATAACTCGAACGAGCATATGGTGTGCTGATCAAATTTTATCATGCATCAATGTCTCTCGTCTAGTTCAACAGAAATTCTTTTTTTTGTTGTCGACTAAACTATGAATCATCGTATCACACTATTTTTCTCGTAACTACTGCATAATAAATTCGAGTAATTAGAAAAAATCCAATTTAAAAACAAGAAATCATTTATCTCGAATCAAAAGAATTTTTATTTGTTCAAACATCAGTACATTTGTTTGATGATATATTTTTGATTTTATTTAGTTTTTTTTTTTTCTTCATAAAATTCAATGTATGAAAGCAACATGAAAGCATGTTCTAATAGAAATTAAATTATTTCACACATGTATTACTCTGACTTATTCAACTGAGAGAAAAAGCAAACTTGTTCGACCAACTGTTTCGAATCTAAAGGTTTTTTTCTATTAATTAAACAAAACGCGCGTATTATCATAATTAAATACGATCTTTAGGCAGAAATATATCTTTATTTAGAATAAATAATTGGTTTCATCAATGAATGAATTTCTCGGCGACGATTCTTACAGTATGATGATGCTATGATTGTTTTCAACACTTCTAAACTATATTCAGCTGTCTTCTATATCATCGTGTAGTGCAATAACTAAAATAAACAAATGAATACTAAACCATATGGATATGTGTTTCTTTTTTTCCTCTTGTAGAATCCTATTATCGGACAAGAAAAATCCAATAGACTGTATGTTAAAGATAGAAATGTCTCGACAGAAAAACACTTGAAGAAATAGCTGCTTGACTTTTAAAAGAAAAAATTCATTCATATTCTTTCACAAGTTCTAGCAAAAGTCCTTCGATTCTTTCTTAAAATAGAGTCAACTGTCGCATGTCATTTTTTTGGATGACTTTCAAAGTCAACGAGTTCTCATTTTCTATTTTAAGCGTCGAACATCTTGACGCCAAGTCATCTTGTTTTTCAAGCAAAACTTTTCATTCAATATTCTATTTATATGCCTGAGATACGTCGCCAATAATACCATACAATGAACATTTTATTTTTAAAAAAGACTACCAGTAGATCATGTTCGTAATATAATTTCATACAATTCTTGATTTTTTTACCTTTTTATTATTGTTTTATCTCACACAATTTATCTAATAAATAATTGTAAAAATTACATTGTTGAATATTTTATCGGGCATCATCTGTTTAGTTTTCTGTCTTTATTATAATATATGACTAAAACGTTTTTGAGCTAAGTTCTTATATAAATTCGATCTTTATTTAATTTTCAATAGCTACATGGAAACAATTTAATCTGTGTATGTCAGATATTGTTATGTACTACAGTATGCAGAGTAATTGTGTTTGCCTTAATTATTTAGAGTAAAAAAAAATCTTGTAAGAAAAAAATAAAGACAGAATAAAATATGAAGCAAGAAAAAAATAATTAAACATTTATTGCTCGCGCAATATTTGTTCTTATTAATAGACAAAGTTTGACGAATATAAAAAAAAAAATCAAATAATCATATTTTTTCTTAACAAAATCAACTAATTTATTTAACAATCTAGCAAATATTTTCTGTTAAATAACTGAAATTCTCTGGAGACAAAACAAGTCGTACAGATGGCATTCATAGATCATAATCCTTTTTTTTCAGACAGTATTTTTTACTATTAGTTCGTCCTTGACAAGAAGTTCTAACATGTGATCATACGATTTAATGCAATTATATAGAATTCTTTTACTTTAGAATTATCAAAATAGATATGACAATACAAAACTCTTTTACTAACACGAAACAACAGTCAAAACAAAGGCAATAATACAGCAGCAATATTTTTTATAGGCAACGTGTAGTTTAATCATAGTAAAGGTTAGAAGAATGTGTATCAATAGTAAAATATTCATCGGAATGTTCGTTTCTCGAGAGACACGTACGATATAAATAATGAATTTTTCCACGGAATAGAATATGCGACATTAAAAAGAAAAACTTCTGTAATTTGAACTGATGAAAAACTTTTGTGATAGATATAAGGAGGAAAATAAATTTCCAATATAGAAAAAAAGAACTATTATATAATCATGTTACTTTCAATTAACTTGTCAATTCGTGAAGTACAAATATCATAAAATAATTTTCTATTCCTTCTGTCACAAATCGTATTAATGAAATTCATTCAATCTGATAATGTTAATGTCGTTGATTTAATTAGCGTTATTTTTTCTCTCCCGGAAGATGTACGATACAAAATAAGGAATCTACACTAAATTGTTTATTTTCTTTCCAAGAACAAAAGTGATCTTACGTGTTCATTTGTTTTTTCTTTGATGCATAGAAATTGAAAAACAAAATACTATTCAATGTAAATTTTTCTGCTTTGAATTAATATGACGAATATAGAGGAGTCTTTCGATCGTATTCTATACGAATAGTCAGTATTCCATATTTTTAGTTGGAAAAAATCAAAACCATTTTGAAAAATATAAAAAATTCTTTTTCGTTAAACTGTAAGAAAAAAAGTAAAAAGAAATATAAAACTCTTTCATGTACTTCCTTGCACTCTCCTCTGCATCAAGTCGTAAAGTTCTATTACTCAACGGAAGTAAACACTTGCAAACGAATATTTATTCATTGTGTGATGTCATCTTTTTTTTTTCAGTTCATACCAATCGAAAATGAATACTCATATGACTACTACTGTTGAAGTCGGAAAGTTTAAAATCTTCAAAATACACTCGGAAAGTATCAAGACAATATTTTTTTAACATTCTCTCTTTTCTTCTACAACCGCGGAAGTAGAGAATATACTCATCTCTGACGAAATTACTGCCTGTATAAATAAGTCTACCGTTCGAAATAAACGATTATAAGATCAAATTCGTTTCTTTTTTCTTCCATTCATTCATAAATCAATTATGGCACTATTTCAATCAACTAATTATGATGTGAAAGCTTTCGGTAAAAATGTCACCATACCAGATGCCGATATTGCTAAAGTGATGTATTATATTGACTGTGTATGTACAGTGGTCGAATATAATGACAGTGATATTAGTAGATATAGAAATTTTTCCAATTGGGCGAATATGTCTGACGCAGAAGATCGTCTCATTTATATCTTAGCATTAGCATTATCACCCGATGAATTGGAAGACAAAGTCTTTTTTAACACTCCTCAACTTTGTCCGAATTCTAACAATCAATTTTACGAAATTGGTCAAATAAAAAATCAGTTTTTAGTTGTACAATCAGTGTTCATCGGAGGTCGACAAAGAAATGTTAAAAAAATTATGGCTTATAAACAAGCTTGGATGCAAAACTTTTACTATCAACCAATGCGAAATCTTACTTTTCGATTCAGTCCCGAGGGACAACGCCAAGAAGCGATACGTCGAGAGATGATGTCACAAGCATGTAATATTTCATAAAAAATAGATCGGTAACAACCGCAACTTACAAAAACAGTGTTACATGATAGTGGATCTATTATTGGAATGATTTAAATGTGACGATTTTTGCGAGTTTTGTTTTGTCTTTTTCTTTTTGAATATTTCAATTTCATACTTCAATCATCGAAAAGACCACGAGATTTCATATCGATAAATCGAATAAAACAAAATCCAATATGTTTTTTGGTTTTTAAACTTTTGATTTATGAAAAACTGAAACCTAAATGCTCGATTACTGTAGGACGGAAATTTAGCATGGTGATTCTATAGCTAAATAGAACAGATACTGAGAATTTCGTACAATCCCGAGTATCCTAGAAAAGAAAAACTAAGAGGAATCTAGCGCACCAGAATTATATATCCGATGGGAGTTGTCATTGTACAAGATGTGTGCGTGTGTGTGTATGTTATGGAGAAGAAAGAGGGGAGATGGAGGTTAGATACCATCAGTAATGTGCAAAGACAGATAACAATATTTAAAGTTACCCATAATATGTATAGAGAAGATTTTGGTCTTGGAATTTGCCATAATCTTTCTAAGACAACAACGCTGACAGACTAAATAAAATAAAAACAACGTTGACAGACAAAATAAAATAAAAACAACGCTACTTGTCAGAACTTCATTAATTGTTAACTATTCTGACAATGTTGTTTTCTATTATGACTTGATCAAAATAAATACGTGACAAACTGCTCTATCATCTCTCTAGATATTAGTATGTCACGTGATTTTAAAAGTGTATTTAAAAGAAACTCTAAATAATTTGTTCACTAAGATCACATCATCTATATTCAATCGATCAGTTTTTCTGTGTCTCGATTTAATGAAAAGAAAAATATCTCGAACTAAAAATAATAGATGAAAACTCACGCAAAGTTTATTGGGTATGTTCTTATTCACCTTTCAGATTGATGTTTAAAATGCTGTTGCATATATTTATTTTATCTATGAATAGTTGTTTTCAATGCGTAAAATAATACCTATAAAAATACTTCATTTTTCGTCTATCTATAAAAAAAGGAACACATGTCTTCTTCTAATTTCTCAGTACTTTTTCCATGTAAAATATAGATAAAGAACTACCCCTAATCAATACATTATTTCGGGCTCATACTGATTAATTGAAAAAATTCACAACATTGAATTGTATAAGATCGTCAATCAATGAGTTGAGTAGCAAAACAATTGATGAAATATTAGACACTATGTCCATTAAAAATAGTGGTTGTACAACAAAAATTCCCTCTCTCGGTGTATCGATTCAAGTTTCATTGATCAAAATAGTCTAGCACCAGTGGAATAGTAGAGACTTGCTAAGTTGAGCTTGATATTCTCTGAAAAAATGTCTACATTATTTTAACTCGATATACAAGATAGTTACAACAATTGATCTTAGAGGATGTGATGCGAGTTGTTGCTTGTCATAATATCTTTCATAGAAAATTCAACGGCTTGCCCCCTCGTAACCTGATACTTTGCTGATCAAGTTTTTAAAAACTTTTCTTTCTATACGGAAAGATCTAAACCTATGTTCAGATACAGCTGTTTTTGCCCTGATCATGAATTTGTGTTTTAAAATTTTTTTAAATATAGTATTTAGCATTTTTAACCAAGAAACTTTAAAAAAATGGCGAAGCAGCATACTATTCGACACAACAGTCAATTCTCTACACAATTATCTGTTTATTTTTCGCTCTCATCTCTCAGAGCAGCTTCTGTCTTTCTGTACAATTAATGAACACCCATTGAGACTGATATACGTACCGTAGTAATCAATATATATAAATTAAACACTTCCAGGCACGTTAAATGCCTCAAAGTTGCTCGACAAAAAGTAGTGTGCACCTTGTTTTATTTGTTGTTTCCATTTTCTTTGTCTGAGCTAAAATAGTTTAGAAAAATAGTTCTTCCTGTTGGAAAGTTCATTGAATGCTCTACAAGTCTGGCTTGATAAGAATACTTTTTCAAAAAATTAGCGTATTATAAGCGATGCGAGAGAAAAAGAGTCTTTCTTTGTCACAACATTACGCTTGGATAAGTTGTCAAGTAGAAACTTAAATAGAAAAAAACTCAATTATCACAGTATTGATCCAAACGTGCATCAATGAACTACACAAGCATAATTTTTTCAGCATTCTGAATTTGAATATAAAAGTTCACTGCAATGGGTCTGCACAACAAGACAAAGAAAGTTCTCTTATAGTCCTGAAAAATCGTCTAGAGATCGCATGGTTCTCTATTAGGTCTTGTGAACTTTTTCTTGGGGATGGCCTTTTATTATGAAGAGCCGGGGGCGGAGTTACATGATGAATTATGTTTTTGGGCGGATTTCAGAACAGATGAATGAATACTGTGAACAAAGAGAAGTACTTAAGGCTGACCAAAACTAGTGAACTTGGCACTTTAAGACCACATAATAACCTTCGGAATCTTTCTTTCTATACAGTCTGATAGAGAAACAAATGCTCTATTTTGCTACACTTTTTGATTCTGCTTCAACTAATATCATAATAATAAAATTTCGAAGAAATATGGCTTTTAAAAGTATGTCATGGTTACGGTATGTGTTGTGAATAACTCTTCATGGAAACATGATAGAGAGTTGCGGTTTTCACCATTGGAATGTAGAGACGAAAATGCATCGAATTGCATATCATATGCTTTCTCTGGCGTTATCTGAAACAACTTGAATCGATTATTTAATTATTGAAAACAGTCGAGTTTTATCTTTTCACAGGAGTTGCTAGAAAAATCGCTTGGCGCTTCAACAAGAACGTCTATAATTTCAGAATGATTTTTCAAAATTTCCAAATTTTCTGTAGTTTTTTAGTGCTTACATCGATGGTTTCAATATTCACCAGAAAAATGGGAATTCATTGTAAACACCTCGTGAGTGAATAGCATTGTTTTCAAAAAGGTTAATTGAAAAGTTTTAAAAATTCATATCAACAAACCTACAATATACGCTTTGGTGTATCTTCCTTTTCTCTTTCTAACCGTGAAAACCGCAGCTTTGTATCTTGTTTCTATGAAACGCTATTCAAAAATTCTTTACTGAATGGGCCTTGATATAACCGTCAGGCATAAAAAATAATAAGTATTTTAGAAATTTCATTGTTATGCTATTAGTTGAAGTAGGATCAAATAGCATAACAAAATAGAGCAATTTTTTTCTCAATCGGACTGCATAGAAAGAAAAATTCCGAAGGTTATTATGTGGTCTTAAAGTGTCAATTTTATTACTTTTGGTCAGTCCTTAGTAATTATTTAGATTAGTAAAGAAGTTTCTTGCTTTGTGTTTGATAGAATATTTTTAGAAACGAAAAACAAAAAGAATTTGTCAAATACACTAATTCAAATTAAACGATAAATAGAACTGTGGAGTCATCGGTTTTTTTTTCGTTTCAAATTCCATCGGAAATATATAGAATTTCAGTTAAAAACTTTGCCTTAGTCGAAATTAGATTTTCAAGCCCGACACAAGTCTTTGTATTGTCGTTATAACAAAAAGATTATTTAATAGTTTTACATTTTCCATTGACTTACAATGATTAGGGAGCACAATTAAACGAAGTACAAAGTTTCAGATATTTTTATCTTGTTATCAAAACAAAATCAGAACAAGATTTTTTCGTTCGAAGATAATTTTTTTCTATCGGAATAATTATTTTTTTAAAAAGTGTCCATGTCTACTTAGTTGTTGATAAAATAATCTTTTGCATGTGAGTTTTTCATCAGTTCATATACAGAAACGAAAAAAAAATGAAAGAATGTTTTTTTAAAGAGTTCTTGTGAATGTTAAATCTTAACGATGCATTTTTGTCTACAGATTTGAAAATAAAGGAAACTCACTCTTTTACTATCATCGTCAAATTTCAAAAAGCTGACGCTTTTAAGTGTCTTTTCAATTTTATCTACTAAGATAATTGCCATCGAAGAAATACCGAGAAAAAGTAAAGCAACCAATGATTATATATTCTGAGAGAACTTGAAATTCTCTAGTATCATGTTTATTGGCTTACGTAATTGACTCGGATGAGTATTATGAGCTTAGGCTAGATGAGCCTCATGAGATTTCTTTTTTAAAGCTGGTTTCTTCTTTTCTTTTTAAGTATTGTTTTTGTTCTACAGAAAAAGAAACGAGTCACTTGAGGCACTGAGAGTCTTTAGAGTTTGCTTACAAATTAAAATCTATTAGAGCTAATAAAAATTTATTGTCATAAGAGTAGTAATAAATCTAGGACATGTATATACAACTATCTTATTCGTTAAGTAGGGAACAGCCCTCGTCAGTTCGATGACTTTTTGTAGCGATAAGCACAGATAAAATAAGAAATGAATACATAAAATACGATAGAGTTTCGCGTTCTATATCGATATTGATGATCGTTTCTTTGTTTTTTTAATGGTAACAATTGTGTTCGTAAAAAGAATTTTAAAAATCAAATTGTAGAAAGTTGTTATACCTCGTCGATAAAAATTTGACGATAAGAATGTCTTCATTTTGATTCATACCTATTCTTGTTTTTATGATAAAAAAAAGTAAAGACGAATAGAAAATTTTGAGAGTTTTTTGAGTAAATAATTTAGTAAGCACTGGCCGAAACGTGCGTTTAAGGTGAATAATAATATTGAAACATTGAATGAAACTATTACTTACAGAAGCATATTTATCTTTTTGTGCGCAACCTAAGCTATCCAGGTGTATGATAATACGTAGTTAAAGTTCTTCATCTTAAATAAATAAGTCAAAATTAAAAAAAAGATAATAGAAGACGATAAAAGATACTGTGTCCGTTATCCAAAAGGATAAAATTTTTCAAAAACGTGTTGAAACACACAGAAAACCGATGAAACATTGAGAAAAAGTGAACTTGTTTACATGAAATTTGGGAGCTCTGACGGTGAGCGAAAAATGCTCATTTTTCGCTCGTCTTGTGTGTTTAAACGTGTTTTCGAAAATTTTTTTCTCTGCTTAGGCAGTACATATTTTCCGATGTTTAGAAAACTATCAGACACATTTTTGTTGAAGCCATAAATAAATACTTATATCTATATGTATATATGAGTGAATTGCAACTTTCAGTACAATCGACAGAATAATATGCAAGTAGGTCAACATCATTTTTGAGATGTGCATTTTATAAACTCTATGCTTGTACTACACAATCGAATTTTCACAACGCTTTGTCGAATATTAAGGAAGGTATACATCATAAAAATACTCAAGTTTTCCTAGCATTGTTATTTACTACTGACGAACGTTTTACGCTAGTTTCTATACGTTTCAGTGTTAAGACAGTAATAGCAGAATCATCTCTTGGAAGTTTATCTAGGTTTATGACACGGAGTTATGTTTTATAAAGTTTCAATATTAGCTTGTGATTCGATTTTTACGTGCGTCTTTTAAAATACGTTCATGGTAAACGATCTTAGATGATTTGTTTAGAACTAGAGTATCTTTTCACGAACGAACTAATTATACGAAAAAAAAAATAAGAAACGCTCACTAGTTCTTATTGTCAATTTGAATCCCATGCATGTATTACATCAAAACATTTTATAGTATCAAACAATTATCGTTCTGGTTTTTCTTAGTACATTAGAAATTAAGTCAATTTAAAGAACGTTTCCGAAATGAAACGAATCATACAGTATCTTGTGTTGTTTACTTCGTACTAATAGCGATTAAAATCTTTTATGCAAAAAATGTTCTTCTACATTTTGTAATATACATGTAAATTTCTTGACAATAGAAAGAGATAGAAAGTTAAAATTAATATGGATAGTACAACTTTAGGAACTATATCTAAGGTAAAAATTTCCATGAAAATTAACAAGCCGTTCACAATTTATTAATAGAGTAATTTTGAAAATGTGCATCTACAATGTGAATGAATCTTTATCGTATAGAAAAACATCAAGTTATTCCAAAGAGGAAATTATGATAAAGGTAAAACACTTTTTTAGCAGTTGTTTACTAATTCGGTTCTTCATCTTTTGAATAGTTTCGTTCTCGTTGAACAGGTTTGTCCGTGGAGAAAATAGTAATACAGTGTTCTTCTACATAGAAGTGATAAAAATGTACGAGACAGAACATCGCGGACGAAAGACTACAGGAAGAAAAAGATACTAGTGAAAACATTTAACGCTATACACAATTGACTATTCGTTATTTATTTTTTGCCTTCCTTCGACTGTTCAAAAGGATCATTATTTTTAGTACATGTGACCAACAAAAACTTGCAATTCACTTATATACGGTGGGGAATCAAAGTTTAAGACATTTTCTGTATTTTGTCAATTTTGCTGTTGTGAAAAAACAGAAAATGTTTCATAGCAAATATCATTCAATCAAGAATCGAACAGGCTATATTTTGGTACGAGTATTTTTGAAGAACTACTTTTCATAATAATAATTATTCATTAACAGTTATAGGGAAAATCTTCCTATCATTCCCGGTTTTGAAGCATATTATAAGAAAGATCATTGGAGACTAAACATAAGTGAGTGTTTTTTGTTTTTCAAAAATTGGTCCTTATGAACTTTTTTCACCTCTCTTTCATAAATTAGTTAGTATTCTATTAATAATTGAGAAACTTGAACGTAAAGCGGGAGTTTGGAAACTCTGCAAAACCATGCATTGTGTAGAAGAGACTTTGTTCTATCGAATAAGAGATAGCGACTTTTTTTTTTACGAGGCAATCTACCACATATGAGATATAGAACGTTGAAAATAATGTAGTCAAAACAATGGGAAAAATCCCATTGATATCATCGATGAGATTACTGATAATAATTTGAAATATTGTCTAACTTGAAGGTTGCCACCGTTAAAATCGTCGCTATCTTGTATCGGATAAAACAAAGTCTACTCTATAAAATATATTGTTTCACAAATTTTGGAAACTTACACTTAAAACTCAAGATTCCAAAACTATTAAAACAATATGAATTAAATTATGAAAGAGTACTTTGAAAAGGCTCATTAGATTTTTTCTATCACTGTTAATAAATAATAACTTTTATAACGAATAATTTTTCAAAAAATATTTATACCAAAATATAGTACGTTCTATTCTCGATCTCAATCTATTAATTGTGAAAGATTATCTGTGTTTTAACAACGAGAAAATGCACAATGTGTCTTAACATTTTGTATGCTGAACAAAAATAGTTTCTGTCATAAAATGTGGAACCCCTTCATTGTTGATGCTTTCCATATATTTAGTTTGTAGCTCGATCTGAGAGCTGTCTAAATCATTGTTTGAATGTTCATTAAAAATCGTCTTTGATAAAGAAAAACGAAAAACATAGAATCTGTTAAAAGTTTTGTCCCTCACTTTATTTATATAGCACATTTGTCAATAGAAAAAAAGTTGATGACGTCAAAAGTACAATCACTGTTTCTCATTCTTATCACACATTGCAAACGTTGTAGTTGTTTTTTGAAAAAACAAGAAAGAAAATTATCTCTGTTTCAGTAATTGGCTTCTCATCTATATTTAAACAGTAAAATATTAAAAAAAGAACATGTATCCAGAAAGAAAAAAAACATTCGACTCAAGCAAAACAGATGTACTTTCTCCTCATGGTAAATGTTGTGAATATCAAACAATGCATACTCTGATAGCTAAACTAATAGAAACATAATGTCTCACCAATGCTTCAAACAAATTATCATCAGAAACGGAAAAAAAGGAACATGTTCTCTTCTTTTTTTTGTAATCTATCTATGTACTTGCGCATTATAATAAATTTTCATCTTGTGACATGTAAAGCAAAGTTTTATATATTATACTTTATTACATTCATTGATATTGTATTCAATTTTTGAGATGCAACGCATGGCTAAAGTTGCATATTTATAGCTTCCATGATTATTGGTTGTCAGACTATTGATAACAATTTTTCTTCGATAAATATTCGATGTCAAATTGATTTTTTTACTAATCTGATCATTATATTTATATGAATATATAAACTTGTTTATCGATCGATTTTTTTTTGGAATAATTATTTTCTTTAAGTATGCCACTTCGGTCTTCCATTCGTTCTATGTATTCGTTCAGGGATCCTTTATTCTCATTATGATTATTATTAGTGTATACAGCTGCTGCTTCAACATTACTACGGGAAGAACAACAAGAAAAAAAGAATCTCTGACAAAGGGTTAAAATATGAAAAATTGTGAATAGAAATAACAGTATTGAGTTTGAAAATGTAGTTGTTTTATGCAAGCATAGACAGAGAACCAGGAAAAAATGAGAGTGAATACGAAGAGAGGAGTCATTCATTCTTTCACTCATTCGTGAATCGAATGAGTGTGCATCTATATATATATACATATAAGTGTGTGTGAAGCGAAATAAATAAGAGAAACAGAAAAGAAGAGAATCGTACAAAGCGTTGGTGTAATGTTGTGCATTAGTTTTTTTTGTCTTTAAGACTAAGCACACATAGACAACCATTAAATAAGTTTGATTTTCATACAGGTGCGACAAGTCGCAGTAAAATTAATGATATTGGGATTTGATTTTTCATTTTCAGATATATCATGTTTTCTTCCGATAAAGATACAGGTACCTCTGTTCGGAATGCACTACTCGATGCTGCTATACAACTTAGCATACCTACTGTTACGTCAACAGTTTCAGATGCCACTAGAGCACGCACTTCTTCAATGACAGATGAATCTAAACTTGCATCTCACACTCGTTCATCATCAGCTCACTCAAGATCTGGTCTTTCAACAAGTTCAAACGTTGTTTCTCAACGACCTAATATACTAAAACCGAAGGTACTCCGTGATGTTGCTACACAAATATCACCCGTTCTACTACGAGACGATAAAATTCAACGTCGACCTTGTCATTTGGATTTAATCTTAGATAATAATAATAATCCAACAGTGACGTCGTCTATATCAGAAACATCAAAAGAATATTTATGCGTGCCTAAAGATAGTCAATATCAAACGTCGCCCTGTTCTTCTCCAACAAGTCGGAGGAAGTCATTAAAAAATACTTTACTCGGTATTTGGCAAGGATTGAATAATGATGAACTGAGATCTCCTACATCATCACCAATGGATCAAAAACTTTTCGATGAACGAACTCGAATAGTAATAAAGAACACCAACAACAAGTTGTTCGTATTTAATTGTTTTTTTTTCACGTTTTTCTTTTCTATTCTAGGGTGCTCCAAGTTGGAAAGCTTTTTCAAAAGTTGTCACATCTTTATTGACATTTACTCGAACAAAACATGGACAATACGAATGGATACAACTTGTTGGTCATGCAGGTAAAATAGATTTTCTTTTTTTTCTATCTCTCAAACATGTTTAATCTCTTCTTTTTTTGCTTCCCTCAAAGGAACATTCAAAGAAGGTCTTCATGACGGCTATATTCTCAAAAAATCGACTGACAATGAACGATGTTGTTGTGAATTACTTCAAAATGATGTTTTAAAAAATTTCGTTCCAAAATATAATGGTACCATTAAAGATGACGAAGGAAAATGTATGAAAGACTAATTCATCAATGAAAATGAATTGATTTGGTTTTCTTTGAAGCTTACATTGAAATAGAAGATCTATTAGCTTCATTTCATGATCCAAGTATAATGGATTGTAAAATAGGTGTACGAACTTATTTAGAAGAAGATCTTGACAAATCCGAATGTGATCCAGAACCTAGAGCTGTAGATAAATATTTCTTATTGACGTTTCGATGATTAGTATTTTTGTTTTTCTTTCGTCTAGGATCTCTATGAGAAAATGATTGCTATTGATCCGACAGCAACAACAGAAAAAGAAAACGAAGAAAAAAAAGTTCTTAAACCACGTTATATGATGTGGCGTGAAAGTTTAAGTTCAAGTCAAGACTTAGGTTTTCGTATTGAAGCTATTAAAGTATAGATTAACAAAATACTATTTCTTTTCATGTTAAAAATCATTTGAAATACACAGAATTTTCGTGGTTTAATGTCAAAAGAGTTTCAACGTGTTAAACAACGAAGAAACGTACAAAAACATTTAATGAATTTTATTTGTCATTCAAAATTACATGCTGTAGGTTATAAAAATTCAATTTTTTATATAATTTACCTACATGCATTTGTTTATTATTATGATTTCATAGACTCAATATCTCAATCGTCTGATTGAACTTCGTTCAACATGTCCTCGTTCAAAATTCTTTCAAACTCATGAGGTTTGTTTAACTATTATTTTTTTTGAATAAAACGAATGATTTCTAATTTCAATAGTTGATTGGTTCATCATTGTTATTTGTTCATGATGCAACTCAAGCATCAATATGGATGATTGATTTTGGTAAAACTCGACCATTACCTGCTAATGTTGAAATAACACATATAAAACCATGGGTACGTGGTACACATGAAGATGGTTATCTTATTGGTTTAGATAATTTAATATTACTTTTTCAAGAGATCATTGATGATCTTAACTTAAGTTCAAAATCGAATTAAATATCGATTTCTTTGTGTTATTTGTATATAGTGAGGAGAGAAATGTTTTCTTTCTGTTCTATTCATTTATTGACAACGATACGAATATGAATGTTAATTTTAATTTAAAACAAAACACAAATATAGAATTTTCTTTTCCTCGATGTATTCAATTACCGATACATGTCAATGATTCTATATCAATATTCAATTTACTAAAAGTTCATTTCGCATGCTTCAGTGAATATTGTTTTCGACATAATTTGTAATTATATAGAGTGAATTATTGGTAACAGGGATGTAGAAAAAAAACAGAAAATATATTTAGGTCGAAGACATCGTTTAAATTGATTTTCTTCTAGATAATATTCGAGTCATATTGAATAGACGTCCAACCTTTTATAGATAAGAAATTTTTCTATTCAGTAGACGTAAGCAAATAAATAAATAGATGAAAGCAAAGAAATTTCGACTTGAGAATCTAGTGATTCGTGTCTTTTCTACTGAAGCAATATTCAATGAACATGTAACTGATATTTTAATCAAATGTGTAGAAATGCATTGCTAATAACTGTTGTTCGTCGTCCAATCAATTACATGTTCTTTCGAATATATTAAATTCTAAATAGCTTTATTTTACTGGCTCATTATATTGAGAGTGCGATTGATATTGGATAATTTTCAATATCGTTACCAATATTGAAAGTAACCTAAATCTTGAGGGATTCGTTTTTTGACTTTCTTAAATATTTATATTCATTTTTCACTCACGACTATATTGTCTCTTTTTCTTCCTAACCAACGAAAAAATATTAGACCGAATCGGTGTAGTTAATAAAAAGTATCATGTCTTATACTATGATTGAAATATACTATGAAGTTATATGGTTCGTACTTGTTCTTCTTATTGTCACATCGTACTTTATTTATCGTAGGCGTACACTATTTTTCAAATTAATCGTTTTCTATTGCCTAGATTACTTTTCTATTTTGATATGCAGAATAAATTCAAGAATAAAATTGATTTTCAATAGATTATTGAAAATACAATCTCGAATCATTTACATATTTTCTAAATGATCACTTAAAACTAATCAAGGATTAAAAAACATTGTAAAGTACATTTTTTTTTCTAATAAGTACTAAATAATGCATGACATTGAATAGCGATCATTTTAATGAAATGTTGTTTTTTTTCTTCTCTTCTTACAACACAATATCATCAAAAAACATTCTATTGATCAAATTATTATTCATGAAAAGAAAAATAACAATTTAAATATATGCAACATCGTTTTACTCGTAAACTGTGCTGAAATCAAAAAAAAATACGAACTCTGATTCATCGGATGTAACAGCTTGTAAAAATGTTATCTATATTAATAGAAAGTATGATTCAATAGTCTCCACAATTAATGTGTGCTGTTTTTTCGAACTTGCGAAAGATAAAGATTAAAAAATAATTCAATACATTCATTGAGTTTACATTAGTCTTTCATTTCAATATTTATTAATATTATGCAAAAATTTTTACAGGAGAATGGTGTTAGTTGGCAGAGTGTCTTGATTCTAAATCGATTTGCCATGGAGTTATGAACAAGTGAAAAGAAATATTAATTATTAATTGATGTAACAATACAAACGAATCACGGACATGAGTATAGTTCTCAAGGCAAAAGAAAAATACTGAAATTCTTTAGAAACAAATATGATGAGTTATTTAAAATGCAGACTAGCTTTCTTCCATAAAAAGAATTGACTTAATAAAAGTTCTATACTATTGTCTATGTTTTATTCATTTATATCTATTCAGAAGCACACACAAAATGATGATTTTATTCTTAAATTTTATTTTGAGTTTAATTTGAATTCTATGAAGAATGTAATTGTCCTTCTTCTTTCAGTTTATATATTTCACTTATGATTGATTCATTGTTGCATGAACTTTTGAAACAAGTAGCAACATGACTATCTGGTTTAGCATTGAAATACGATTACGAAAATCTCATATAGAACTAAAACGATAGTAGGCTATCAAAGTGTTGAATTCGTAAATTATCTATTTTTTCTACACAATTACTCTAAACTCGTAACATCTTGGATAGATTACGCTCCTAATTGAAAGAGACACAATGAAGCTGTGATACAGATAAGAATTCTATGTAAGTACCTCTATTTACAGAGCCTTGGCATAAAATCAAACGTTTCATAATAACAGAAAGTACATGAAGGACATAACCTAGAATGTTTCACGAACAGATAAATTAAGCTGTCTATAGAAAAACAAATGCTTCTAAAAATACTGTCGATGTAAATAACACTATTTTGCAAAGACCTACAAACAGAAATACAACACTATTAGAACGTAAAAAAACTGCTCATGCATCATCTTCATGTTAGTAAATCATGCATACTTTTAATCCTAGTACAAAGCAATTAAATCAGATCATACGCAAATTTACACATTAGTCAACTGAAGTATATGAAAGGTTCATACAAACATGTATGGTTATGAATCATTTTTCCGTTGGGATTGCTCCTTACAGTAACTTGACCGAGATGAATTTTCGAATAAGATAAAATATCTTACCATATGATTATCATCGTCTAACATATGAATAAGTAATCAGTATACTTCTATGTTGTTTCATCGTGTATCTATTTATATGCGCATATATATATATATATATGATTTTCTTTTAAAAATTACAGTAATCCAATGAAATGAAAACTTTGGCCATCTATATTTAATTCATATGAAAGAAAAGAGTACCATCAACAATTCTTCAATCTGTACTATTCGATGTGAAAATTAGTCGCGTCTAGAACGATCTTTTATTCGTATTTACGAAACATAGATATAAACAGATGAGATGTCAATGTAAGTTTCGTTAAGGTTGAGAGAAAAAACAAAATCGCGCTATAATGTTAATGGTACGCATGAAAACAAAACTATGTCGAACGTAATTCGGTTTACCATATTGTTCTATACAACACTTCTGATTCACTTTACTATTTCGACTACTAGGAAAATCTAGGGAAAATATCAATATTCTTTTATACTCAACGGCTTAATATGAAAATTTAAGTTAAAACAGTTTCTACATCGAACTTAATCAAATAGAAAAAACATTTAATCAATATTTCCGTTCTTTTCGAATACTCTTTAAAATTCCTAAATCACTATGAGAACAATGATTAGATGAAGAAAAAAAAACGATTATATATTAATTACCTTTGATCTAAAGTCTTTTGACATTTCATTCCCAGTTGAGAAATGTTTTACTGCAAGATCTAAACTTAAATGAGCTTGTGTTTATTTTGCCAGCATAGTTGAATGATTGCCCAAGAATACTAGAAACGATAGAACCGTTTAATATCTATAATAAGCCATCCAAACTCAATTCATGATTAGTTGAAATAGAATTATGTATAGTAGAATGTTGTAGCGTGTATGTCGACTTTTTGATTATATTTATTCGATTCCCTTATTAATTTCACAATAGATCATTATTAAGAAATAGTTCACTCATCATAAATTCATTATATTCTTTATTCGCTCGCTTTAACGAAATACTTCATGCTCACTTATATCTCTAGTGAACATTCAATTTGTAAATTAATTTTTATTTCATTGATAAGAAGAAACTATGTATTTAATAGTAACATAAAAGAAATGAACATAATAAAAGTATTGTGGGTTTCAATATAAATGAAGTCATTACATTTATATTTTAGTAATAATTATTATTTTACAATGAAGTTTATTGTTGTCGATCATTGTATGTAAAATATATTCTTCATCAAAAGAATGACAAATACAGATGTTTTCGTTCAACCAGTCACAATTCAGTCTAAATTAATTCACCATGGACAATATATATTTTTGACATAATTGATTCATAAAAAGAGAATAGATGAAATGTATTATAAAAATATCTCTTCATGATAGTATTTTTAAATTGCTAGTTCAAAAGAATATCAAAAATGCTATCGACGATACAATAAATAGGACGCAATTTTTTCATTCATAATCATCTAAGACACTATAATATGTTCAGAAAAGGGACAAGAAGAAAATATTAATTATTGAAATCTAAATGAAGATTTCTCATCTCAGAATGAGTTTCACAGAGAAGAAAACAACCATGAACAATACGATTAAATGAAAGTTAAATTCATAATTATTACAAATTTATTTGTCTAATTCTCAATTTCAAATGTAGTATTCGTCTTGTGTATGTAAAATTGGAATGTTTGTGATCAATTTTATCATGTATTAGTCGACAAATGATTAAGCAAAGCAATTTATATTACAAAATTTGAACTTTACGAAAATTCTCTCTTACTATCGTACTGATAATAATCATCACATTAAAAAGGTTAAAAACTGACAAAATAAAAAAAAAACCAGCAGCCGATAAATATTGATAGACAAAATGAATCTTTATGTTTCGTTTTTTTTTATATTTCAAGTTTGGTTATGTTCGAGAGTGATGAAAGTTTCGAATTCATATCGACAAGAAAAAAAATATATATCGAAGACCTTCGAAATGAGTACGATTTTGTTTGTGTCTTTTTCCCTAATAAAGTAAAATATAATGAAATCGTGATGCGCACAATGGCATTTAATGGGTAACTTAGAATGCCATTCAATTACGACGCCATTTAAATATACTTGGGACAAATAGATATGTAGATGAATCGTTTATCGGGATTTATCATTGACTTCACTAGCGTCATCATTTATTCTATGTAACAGTGAAGCTACTAGTACAATAGTTTTTAGACACTGAAATCATGTTTTGGATATTTGTATCTCAAATTATATTTTTGCTTTCATGTTTACCTTTTATCGATTCACAAAGTACAAACGTACCCGTACAACATTGGGACTATGAACGAGAAGGACCCGATGCATGGCATCATCTATTTGATACGTGCGAAGGCGAAGCTCAATCGCCAATAGATATTCGAACATCGTATGTTAAATATGACCCAAGTCTTACTGCATTGTTACTCAACGGATACACAGCGAATATGTCTTCATTTACATGGAATTTTACACATAATGGACATACGATTGTTGCTTATCCGCCACCATTAGCTCGTTTATCGATGAGTGGAGGTGGTCTACCAGAAGTTTTTTATTTAGTTCAATTACATTTTCATTGGGGTTATAATGCATTTCAAGGTTCGGAACATACAATCAATGGACGAAAATATCCACTTGAAGTACATTTTGTACATCGAGCACCTTTTACAGGCATCTATGCTGTTCTAGGTGTACTATTTGATCGTCAACGTGATGATAATCCTTATCTAACAAGTTTATTAACAGCTTTCAATCGTACTGTTAATACATCGATAGCTCTTGAACAACAACTTGATTTATCTCGAATTCTACCGTCATCACCATCACCTCGTTTCTATCGCTACAATGGCTCACTAACTACTCCACCTTGTACAGAAGGTGTTCTATGGACACTACTTGCACGTACTATACCTATTTCAGATTATCAACTTCGAGTATTAACTAATAACATTGTTCCGTTCAATTTTCGACCACCTCAACGGCTACATTCACGAAAAGTTCTTGCTAACTTTCGACCAGATCCACACGAAGCTGGTGAAGAAGAAGAAGAATCAAGTGGACATCATTCGTCAGCATCGTCCAATTGTATTACAATAATACGATTCATTCTTTTATGTGTTATTTCTATCTCAATACGATGTATACACGACGAAACGAATAAATACAACTAAAATGATTTGATTCCGATTATCACAGATTTCATAATAACGAATGAAATATTCAATAGAACTATAAACTACATCTTATATAGTGATCATCCACAAGTCTCATTATATTCAATTTTTCAATTAGGATACTTTTTAGTGTTTTTAAATGTAATTGTATTTTGAATTCGTAAAAATGTTGATTGTATTACTGGTGTGTTTCTGCTTGATAAATAAATGTAATGATAGATGTTCTCATGATTTTTTTCTCATTTACCTAAAAATCGGGTATTGCATCATGAAATAAATGATCATTCAGTTTTACAATTGTGCCTAGAAAAACTAACCTTTGTTTTTTTTATTGATAAGTATTAAAAATGGCAAAAGCTTGATAATAGACACAAATGTCATCTTATTTTCGAAGTGTCAGTACATTTGGCATTGAGAAATCATCAAACGTTCTTTTGTACGAGTTATTTTTAGAAAATAACATTCCTAGAATATTATGAAATATTGATTTATTCATTATTTCAATCGAATTCGACTTACATGTATATACACAAATCGGGCTTGAATTTTAGAATTCAAGAAACTTCTCTTAACCGAATGTACAACTTGCTACAATATCATAATACTAGACAATATCTACCATATATTGATCATATATGACTGTTGAATAGAATAAAAAACGGTATTTAGTACGAAAAGTGAAAATCTCATTGGCTGAGATCGTATGCGCTATCTAGGGAATATATGGATACAAGTACTTAAATTTCTGTTTTGTAAATTGTAGTGTTAACTATGACCCAAGAACTATTTTAATGAATAGACTTATTTCATCATTATTTCAGAATTGGGAATATCATGAATTTATTAAAATACAACGATTTTCAATGATGTCGACTGATCTATAAATATCCAAAACTCTGTTTGTAACTAATCATCATCTATTCGCTGATTTGTTAAACAGAGTTGAAAAATTTTCGAAATTTTCGCATCATTGCATCATAACAGAAATAATGGAAAGATAGATTTACTGTTTGAAGGAATGACACTTTTATATATAGAAATTTACTTTATTTACTCGTTAAAGGGCATGATTACGTGATTGCTTTATTTCTTCACTTCTGTGTTATGCCCATGACGTTTCCGAGTAAAAGGTCATTTGTTTTATTACATTCTAGATATACATCGGAATAAACAAGATCGAATGCATGTTTTAGGTAAGGATTATTATCAAACGAGGTAACATATATAAGGTCTTTGAAGAAATAGTTAAAATGTATCCTAGGCAAAAGTCATGCTTAGTTTTAGCATGCATCGCTCTATTATTGTATATTAGTGTAATTAAAGTTTTGTAAAGATCTTAAATTTGTTAGAATACGAAGAATTCACATTGATTATTTTGATCAATTCAGTGCTTTGTTTGTATCCAATAATATGCATCATGGGACCAGATAGAAAAAGGATATTTCTATTGAACAAGTTGAATTCAAAGGGTTCTAGGCAAAGTTCTCTGCAGATATAATGATACTGTACGCGTCAAAGCAGAATCTATCGAACTGTTACTAAAAGGGGATTCTATTTACCGAACAATACTTGTTCTTTCGTATTAATGCAAAAATTTAATGTTGAATAATGAGTAGTTACTTGTAACTTTATTCAATCGGACTGATTTTTTCTGGTTTAACATGGCAACATAACACTATAGTCAAATTAGATAATGAACATGTTTATTGCATTCGTTTCTACAAGCAGAACTGTTTATGACAAAGTAGAAGACATAAAAGCAAAATAATAAAAAGGATGCAACTAAAGATCCGAAAGATAATTAAGAAAACTTCTTGTTCTAATCAATTCGTACAAGATTTCCACAATATGCTTCTTTGTATCGAGTCTTAAGACTTTCTAACGATGGTAAGTCTAGATTTTTGAAAAAGCTCTTCATCTTTTAGACAGAAGAAAAAACATTCTATCAACAAGAATGATTCTCTATGTTTCGAAATTTCATCATTCTTCTTCAGCTAAAAAATGTATCAATCGATAAAAAATTTCACGAGTTCTCGATCCATGTAACATCAATTCATTGGTGTACGATGCGATGGACGCAATCCAGTTCTATGCATACCACTCTTCTATTTGATATTAATTCCCTGATATTATATGAATATAAAAATCATTCTAATAATTTCCATGAATTATTGAGTTGAAAGATCAATAGAGTACAATAGAACGAATCATTGGAAGCATGCATCAGTTTGATATAGTCTATTGAAATATTTTTAATGATAGCTCCTTTGTAAAATTGAACTCAACTTATATTCTCCAGAAAGTTCAAGTAGGCTTTGTTTTTTCGTTTGATTGTTATCTAAACACCGTTCATCGTTTTTTTTTGTTTTCGAAATATTTATTTCATGGGCTTCCCCTAACTCACTTCGACAATTTTGAGTATTTTAGCTTCATGGATGCGATCTAATCAAAACTGGAGAGAAATTTTCCTGTCATGTATCTTTTATGATGTGATCTGTTGAATTCTGCACGAAAACCGAATCTAGATTAGGAAAGAACAGCTTTTACTTCTCAGGTATAATCTTAATATCTATGATTGTAATTTCTAGATGTCGCTAATGGTTCATATGTTAAATTTTCATTGCTGGATGTCGTAGAATTCTATGATTCATGAATGTAATCACAGTCATGATCATGATCATTGTGGTAGTATGTACATATTAATAGTATTAGTGGATTTTATTACAGTGATATCATCATAAGATTCATTGAATCTACTGCATCATAATCCAACCATTGTATTTCTTTACATTTTCACATTTACGATGGCCTCTGCGATTAGAAAGTTACTTCTCTCATCTTACTCAACATATGTATTCAAACGAACAGTATCAGTTTTATCGAAAAAAGAAACAAATTGTCTAACTAAGTCTCGTGTACCTTTACGACAACATCGAAACACTATCTCCAGTGCAACGAGGGGTACTGTTCAAAATGCCGCTGTTATTTTTACTGAAATTCCATCTAGTTATCCTGAAGTTGGAAAGCACATCAAATATGTTAAAAATCGGACTATTGACATTGATCGTGTTAATACACAAGGTAGTATTGTCACAAAGAATCTTGTCATTTCAATCGATCCTTATATGAGAGGACGCATGAGACCTGTTGGAACAAAAAGTTACATAGAAGCATTTGAACTCAATCAACCACTGACTAATTTATTCGTCGGTAAAATTATCAAGTCAGATAATAGCAAATTTAAAGTTGGCCAATTGGTATATGGGCAAGGAGCCTACGAAGAATACACGGTTCATTCAAAAAGGCACGCTGAATCATTTCGTATTTTGAGTAGTGAAGAACTGAAACTCGGTTTACCTCTAACAACATGGGTAGGAGCTGCCGGAATGTCAGGACAAACAGCTTTTTATGGTTTGTATCACATTGGTGAACCGAAGAAGGGTGAAACAATATTTATAACCGG
This sequence comes from Rotaria macrura, assembly GCA_900239685.1. Taxonomy (NCBI): domain Eukaryota; kingdom Metazoa; phylum Rotifera; class Eurotatoria; order Philodinida; family Philodinidae; genus Rotaria; species Rotaria macrura. The sequence continues at coordinate 247,714 of OENT01000012.1, forward strand.
AGCTTCTGGAGCTGTTGGTCAGATTGCTGGACAACTCGGTATGTTTTTCTTGTGTGCGATATGCATGATCTTCGCTAGTATCCGTTTTTTAAAAGACACAATCTTTTGTTGTTGTGCAATACAAATACAATAGAAATAAATTTTCGTTATGTTCATAATTTGCCAACATACAATGAATCAAACTAATCATAGAAAATCTTCAATTGTAAAAGTAATAGGAAGAATACGATCTCTATAGAGTTTTTTGATTTTTAAACAATACCAATATTCTTAATAATCGTTCTTCATTGGGGATAATTTTTAGTAACCCAGATGAATGTACATATATATATATATTGTATAGACATATTGCTTTAATTTTTTAATCTTATTTTTATATTTATGTCGTAAATGTGATGTACAATGTTGTTTTCTTTTCTTGTTTTAGCTAAACGTGAAGGCCTTAAAGTGATTGGATCAGCTGGTACAGACGAAAAAGTACAGTGGCTTCTAAAAGAACTTTCTTTCGATCATGCATTCAATTATAAAACAGTTGATGCACGAGCCGAACTTGCTAAATTCGATCCATTGAATATTTATTTTGATAATGTTGGCGGTGATCAACTTGAAGCAGCATTGGCTGCTGCCGCTGATTTTGCTCGTTTTATAGAATGTGGTATGATTTCACAATTTCATAAAGCAGATGATCGTGGTATTCGTAATCTTCTCTTGATTGTTCGTAAACGACTTAAACTTCAAGGTTTTATCATTCTGGATCAAGCAAGAAATGAGAAATTCAATAGAGAATTTTATTCTAATGTTCCGAAATGGATTGCTAATGGTGAATTAAAAATCAAAGAAGATATAACCAGAGGTTTACAACAAGCTCCTGATGCCATCGTTGGAATTTTTCAAGGGAAGAACTTTGGCAAAGCTGTCGTTCATATTGCCGATGATTAAATAATTTTCTTCAGATTTTTGTTTTTCTTAAAATATTTATTTATAGTACACTTGTTATTATTTAGATTTAATAAAACGTTTTCATTGACAAAAGCATGTATTGGTATAACCATAGTGTAACCGAACCGTTCTTCTAAGGAGTTTGTTTTGTATTTCATAAAGCGTATACATATGTACATATCTAATCAATGGGAAAGAAATACACAAACTCTAGAGACAACTGACATAATCGTATGTTAAATGTTAGTATACGGTATTCTAGTAATTTGCTCTTAGAAGTAATCAATAAGGGTAATTATCTATCACTATTATCAATGTGTCAATTTTGATGCCTGGATAACAATACCAAGTGTTTTCTTGTTTTGTAATGCTTCTTGACAGACACATAATTGGCATTTGTTTCGCTTATACTTCATTATTATCAAGGCATCTTTTTCTTTAGATGGCAATTTGTAGTGTGTCATTAGTTCGAATCGCATGTTAACTAAGGCATTTCGGCCTCGACCTTCCGATTGAAGCGCGTGTGCTCCTATATAACTCGTATCAGCAACTCTGTTGTGTATCATCTCTGCTTTAACAACTAATTCTTTCTCTGTTAAACGGAGTAGCCTTCTGATCTAGCAGCATATCAATCATTTCTTGGTACAAGTATCAGATACACTTTGTTCTTTTCAGTTTTCTTACACTTCATATGGCATCCTCAACAACTTTGAATTCATTTTCAATCTTGTTCTTTCTTTATTTCGCTATCTATTATACAAATACAGCACCGACACTAAATACAAATGGTGCAAGTATGTATAGAAGTATGAGAAACTTGATTTCATTTAAGATTTATTTAGATACTGCTTTGATTGCAAATGGAAAATTAACTGATGAACAAACATGTAAGACGGAAGATGGACGATGTAAGTTTTTCTTGTTCGTTTCTTTTCTGAATATTTTTTGAATTCATTCTATAAAAAAGTTGAAATTCCAATCAATGGAAAAATGCGTTTTGGTATCAATCCATGCAAAGGTAAAGATTATCTAAATTAGACTCAATATAATAATATAAACAGTTTCTTTCTAGTATGTACATGTACTGTTACTGGATTCTTATGTGAAGATCAATGTGAAACAATTCCTGCATCGACTTCATTAGGTTCTGCAGGAGGTAAACATATATATATATATATATATATATCTTATATGGACAACAAAGTCTTTTGATTCTATCGATTATGTTTATTTTTTAGAAAGTAGTTCCACCACCACAATCGTTGTAAGTTCAACTTCGCCATCACCTGATCAATTGATGCTATCATCATCTCTTCCACCACAATCAATATCAAATATCAATGCGAATGGTGTTTTAATACCGAATCAAACTTTATCACCATCGAGAGTAGACAATGCCGACGATGATTCTATAACGATTATATCAGGTGGACCATGTGCACGTAGAACTGTTAATGGATTGATACCTTCGCGTGAATATGCATACACGGATTGTAGTGAAGTTTACTTAGCTGGAAAACGAACGAGTGGACTTTATGAAATATGGTAAGAAAACGAAATATGTAAAGAAAAACTTAAATCTATCTATTATTTTTCTATATGTTGAAAGGCCTCGTACGAGTCCAAAACCTTTTCGTGTTCTATGTGATATGAATACAGATGGCGGCGGATGGACAGTTATTCAACGTCGTGGTGATTATAATCAACAATCGAACTTTTTTGTAACATGGTCATCATATAAACGTGGCTTTGGTGATCTTGTACGTGACTTTTGGCTTGGAAATGAAAAAATTCATTCATTGACAACTCAAGATGAATATCGTCTTCATATTGACATGGAAGATTTTAATGATCAATCACGTTTTGTTGATTATGAATGGTTTTTTATCACAGACGAACAAACAAAATATACACTAAATTTAGGACGCTATATGACGACATCAACTGGTGGTGATTCATTATCGTATAATCGTGGTATGCGTTTTACCACACGTGATCAAGATAATGATCAATCATTATCAAGTCAATGTGCAGAGAATTATAAGAGTGGTTGGTGGCATGCTGGATGTACATTGGCAAATTTAAATGGACTTTATTTACGTGGCAACGATTCAACAGCAACAGGTGTCTTTTGGAATAATTGGTTGGGTGCAAAATATTCATTAAAATCATGTGAAATAAAAGTTAGACCAACTGGTTTTAATACGGAAATGCTCACGTGAACAGGATGCGAATCCCTTCTTTTCTTTTTTCTTTTTGCTTTTGTATATTATTTCATTTTATTATTGAATGAAAAAACGAGATAAAAACACTGCTAACTGCATAAGATTAAGATTTGATATTTTATGCAAGCAATTTATGATCTATTGCAATGAAAAGAGAGATTCATCGATTAAATAAAATGTTCAACTTAGTAATAAAAACCATTGGTCCAGATATAAGCAAAAGACAACTGCTCCTATGATCAGATTCGATGTATCTTTATACATATTTCTTTAAAAGAATATTCTTCCAATGAATTCTTAAATTTCTGTGTTTTTTTTTGTAAAAAGAAAACGTTGACCTCACACGTTGAATCAGTACAAATAATATGATCTTTGATCGAATCAAACAAGTTCAAATTAGGTACCAGGTAACATGTATGAAGACGAATAATATTATGCGCAGGTAAGAATTGAGTCAGCAGCCATGTGCCTTTCCTTTATTCGAAAGATATGATATCAAACTTTTCGTACGAATAATTTGTTGCTCTACAAACTAGTTGTCTTTATAAACTAAATCAAACTTATATTTTTTATCACAGCTAAAATCGAAAGAGGAAAACGCTTCCTTAGCTGTACAATTGTGGTCTCACTTTTTCTCTACATACATCTATCGACTGTTACAGGCCAATGTCCTCACTTCCTTCGATACTAAAAATAGATTATTTAACATCAATACAGAAACAGTTGTATCCTCTAAAATTCTCAAGAGCTTTTCAACCCTTCTTAATCCTTTGTCTCAGAGAAGAAGATCTATAAATAGCACTTGGTGAGACTTTGACATGCATAGTTAACATTGACATTTTCCTAAGTGTTGTTTAGTCGATAAAACGATTACATGCATTGTGACACGTGTAGATTTGAATTTAGAACAAGATAGCATGTCTACTAAGTTAAATATCATCAGCCTACAAATTATTTCAGAAGAAGAAAAATACACAACGAGAAAAATCTGTCTGAGACCAGATTTTGTTCTTTTGTCGAGCGAAGAGTCTTTTTTCATAAAGACTTATTTTGATATGCAATAATACATTTGAAGAATTCAAATTCTATAGAGAATGTTGTTGCTTATTTTAAATTTTATTTGATCTCTTTTGAAAATATATTATCACTTCATTTTCATTCGTTCTATTGTCGTACTTAGATAAATGAAGAAGTGTCAATCTTTTATTGTGAAAGGGGAAAATCCTTTACTACAAAATATAACTTTGCAGAAGAATGCATTCTCGAGGGAATATTTCTCACAAAAACGTCATCAATGCACAGCTAGAGTGCACATTTCATGCAGGGTCACCTATACATTGTAAACAAAATTGTATACTCTTCACCTTGCATATTCGTATGAGATACCTATCGATTTTTGCTTCATCGTTCTGTCATATCAAAAAATGTGAATAGTGCATAAATGTGTCGTCTAATTTCATACCATGTCAATCGTTCCAAATTCGGTTCACTGAAAGCAACTCGACTGATTCAACAAGTTTTTGGAAATGTTTAATTTTCTATAGTAACACTAATTATAATTGGTCCGGCAAATAATCACGAAACAATCATGCTAATTAATTTTTGTACTATTCAATTTTTCAAAAGTGTCATATACCTAATTTTTCTTGGCGCTAGTTTAACTTACATTTTCTTTTAGATGGGTATGAGAAGGTTATATATATATCTTATAGAAATATATTTGCTATTCTAGATTTCATTAACTTGTTAGGATTATTTCACGATTGAATAAGGAGCCTAATACGCGTGATAAGAAGAGTTTAGTTCGAGCTAACGAATAAAATGACTCAATCAATGTTGTTGCTTTTGACTCTAACAATAATTGCACTGATTCATTTCAGATAGATTGAAATTTTTTCGCTACAATCTGTGATAAATATTATAATATCAGTATTAATTAAATGGTATTCGAAAATATCATTGTCTATTTGCTTGATAAATATTTGGGTGATTATATCGAGAATTTAGATACGAAAAAATTTAAACTTCAACTATGGAGTGGTATGTAAAAAGAAAAAAAAGATTCCATTGTGACTTTACTTTTAAATAATATCATATTCACAGGTAATGTTATCTTGGAAAATCTCTATCTGAAATCAAATGCATTGGTATATTGTTTTAAAATGTAAAATAATTAGTTCGTATTCTTTCGTTGCATATTAATTCTTAGGCTGATTTAAATCTTCCAGTGACAGTATCCATTGGATATCTAGGTCTGTTGATAATGATGTTTTGCTTATTACACGACGGATTTTTCTTTTTTTTTTCTAATTAGAAAAACTAATACTTCAAGTTCCATGGACAAATTTGTACAAACAATCGACGAAAGTAACAATTGATGGGCTTTATTTACTTGTTGTACCCAAAACTGGTTTGTTGATAATTCGATTTTTGTCTATTGACATGTTCTATATTTGTCATACAGAAGTACAATATGATGCACAACGAGATGAAAAAGAACAATATGACGCTAAAATGAGAGAAGTTTATCAAATCGAAGAAATTCAAAGACAAAAGGAAGCTGAAAGTAAAACAGAACTTTATAGAATTATTATAAGTCATTTTTTTTTTGTTTTATTTTTCAATGCAGAAAATAACAGTAATGATAAAAATGATACATTCGTTGAACGCATGCAACTTCAAATCATTCGCAATCTTGAATTATCAATTCGAAATATTCATATTGTTTATGAAGATAAATCAACGAAGCCGAATCATCCATTTTCATTTGGAATAACACTCAACTACATTACACTTCATGTAGAATATCAAATAAATTTTAGATTTTTTTTTGTCGAAATCTTGAATAAAACTAAGGAAAAAAAACAAACATTATTTTATTCCATAGACAACCACACCAGATTGGGAACCAGCCATACTTAAAGAAGATAGACCATCGATTCATAAAGTAAGAAATCTATTCATCGACAATAAATAGACTTTTTCATGTTAAATGAATCTAAGATAAAAATGACAGCAAAGGTCATTCGTATTAATTTCGCGATAGAATGCGGAACTAAATAATAATGAATTCTGTTTTTTTTTTCTAAAGGAAGATATAATTATTGTCATACTTTATTTTCTATTGTAGCTTGGCGAATTAAGTGCTTTTTCAATTTATTGGAATACAAATGCTAGATCTCGCTCGGACTTGCCAAGATCCGATGCAATTGTATGTAAACTATTTGAAATATGACTTCAAATTTTATTTCTTATAAAATAATAGAATGATCTACGACAGAAAATTGCACTTGATAATAATCCAATACCATCTGATGTTGAATATAGTAAGTTTATATGTTGCATATCGTTCGAATTATTTCTTAATATGTGTTTTTAATCTAGTTCTTCGACCACTTCATCTCAGAGCGAAAATTATATTAATGATGAAACCGCGTCAAGAAAATTTTCTACGACCTATGTTTGATATTAAAGTTGATTTAGATGAAATAAGTTTAAACATAAATCGTGATCAAGTAAAATTACAACATAAACTAAAGAGAAATTTTTACTTTACTCATTCGTATATATTGATTTTATTTTATTTAATCTAGTATTTAGATGTACTTGATCTACTTGAATTTCAAGATTATCTTACTGCAAAGTCAAAATTTATCAAATATCATACAAACTTAGATAAAGAAGACACGTCAGTTTTAGACCGGTATGAGATTTGTACTTGAAATAATCTACTATTCTATTCGAAGAGTGATTTAAGACAAAGCGTAAATAGAGAAATTTCGTTTTCTTAGCTGTGAAGTCGTTGTATTTGAAATATACTGAGAAATTACTTTTAATAATACGCTAACAAATGAAGTCTCTTACCGACGATATTTTCTTGAGGCAAAGTAGTCAATCATAGTATCGATAAAACAATTGAGTTTTGAATTCCATGGAAGAAATTTCTCGTAGATAAACAGGAACATGCAAGACATCTGTAAACTTTCCAATACTATCGTAAACCTGTATCCTCAAAGGTGCGAATTCAAAAGCTACAAACCAACTCATCACTGAAACGGAAAATTTCGGTTGACAGTATACTAATGCCATAAAGATAAAAGTATGAAGTTGTTCTTTCGTAGAGTTACAGGATGTCTACGGGCGTGGACATTCGCGTGCAAAAGGCATAAATTGATTCATTTAAAAACAAATTTTGTTCTCTATGTTTTTATAGTCAAGTGATAATTTCTATTATCTACCGATAAAAATCACTGAAGAGAAGATAAGCGTCATCATTTTTTAGGTGTTATTCAGAAAAGAAAAGCGAAAAAGTTGGAGAGAAGTATAGATTTTCGATAAATTTCAATTACTTATGTGATAGTTATTGAAGCAATTACGTTGAGATGTTAAGCACAAATACACATAACATTTTTCGTGAGTTGCTTGAATGAAATGGGAATTGAATGACTGATAACGTTTTTTTCCATCCCAGGTCGACGATTACGGGACTTCGTATACGGCTGTAAACGACCGTATACGCTCCCCATACTACCGTAAACGGTCGTATTTTAGCGTTTTACATGGTCCAGTATTACGGTCGTATATCGCCGTATCGTATACGGGCAAATACGATCGTATACGGAGAAATACGGTGGAAAACGGAAACCGTTTACGGATATTGTATACGAGGACCGTAAACGATCGTTTTTCTCTCCGTATATCGTCGTATTTCCCCGTATACGACACGGAGATATACGATCGTAATACTGGACCATGTATTTTGCCGTATTTCTCCGTATACGGTCGTTTACGACCGTGCTTGTTCGACCTGGGATTATTCTATACGCCAATGAAAATAAAACGTCATATCTTCAAAATTCGACAATATTAAGATAAAAGTTTTTATACATTTTTTTGCATGTTCTTTTTACTCAACACATTTTAGAATACTCAAAAACTACTTTTCGTGTTATTCTCTGGAAAAATTTCATTTTCAGACAAAAAATCATTTTCATTCATAGCACCCGATCGTTCACGACTGTGGACATAGAATTGTCACGTATATCTCTTAGCTGGCAATGAATGAGGTATATTCACATTTCCAGAAAAGGAAACTATGGAAGTTTCTGTAATTTCCATGAACACGTAAACTCACAGAAAACTGTTTTCAAAACTTTGGGAAATTTCCGATAATGGAAGTTATGGAAATTACCGCAGTTGTCGAAGTAACGAAGGTTTTGGAGACATCATTTCCAAAATTTCCGCAGTTCCCGTAATTTCCTTTTTAGGAAGTCTGAACACTGCTGTTCTTGAAGGGCTCTACTAGCAAGAATTAGTTGATTTTTAAATCAAATAGTTCATTCTTGTTTTTGTTAATGATTGAACTAATGTCCACGCCTGTGAACATTTGGGGGAAAGAACGTTAAAAATGATTTCTTCTTTGAAATATTTAGTTGGAAATTTGCTTATGAAGTCATTATTAATGAAGAAATCCGACCAAGATACGAATGCTATAAATGGGAAAATATAAAAGCACATCTGGATCGATGTAGAGAATATCGTTCGATTCATGTTCAAGAACTAACTGGAAAATTGACAGAGAAACAAAAAGAACGAGCAAAAGTAAAAACGAACAAAACACAAAATAAAAGCGACTAGTGAAAAGACAATTTCTTTTTGTTTTGTTTTTATGCTTAAGGAATTAGAAAAAAAACTTGACGTATTCAATCTGACCTATATTCGTCGAAGTGCACAGGTTGAAGCAAATAAAAGGAAAGAACAATTGCCGCAAACTTTGTGGGGAAGTGTATCGAATTGGTGGAGTGGAAGTAAACCTTTGGAAGATCCAGGTTTGTTTTTCAGCTAATTCTTTGGAGATCATTGTTTTACATGAATATTTCTTTTGTTATGTTATTAGAACTTGAGTTAGAAAAAGTTATGGCACCGGAAGAGAAAAAGAAACTCTATGATGCCATCGGTTATGCTGGTGAAGATACATCAGCATCTACTTATCCTGAAGAAGTTCGTTCTTGTTTAATTGTTTTTTTGTAAAAAAAAAAGAAAAACGTATCGACCCAACTATTTTTCAGTATATCGACATTGATCTAGCTATAAAACTGAATTTGCTTGATGTCAATATTTGGTCAAAAATTCAAGAAACCGATAAAGAGTAAGATTGTCCTTCGGTCACTATAAGATTGATACTGTCGATATTTATTCTAGATGTCGAGTTATTGCTCGTGCCGTTATACCCGATACGAATCTAATATTCAAACGACGACCAGCAACATATGCAATTGCGTATGTGATAGATTTCGAGAAGAAATTTTTAGATATAGTTACATTTTTAAATTAGCATTTGTATGGAGTTGGGTTCATTTCAAGTATTTGGTATTGCAGCTGATGAAGAACAATCTGAAATGCAGAGTGGTAGTCGTCCTGTGCTTGTTCAGCCATCATCAATGCAATCATCTGGAAAAAAAAAATTTCTACAAGTCGAATTCGAAACAAGTCCATTAGATAAAAAGTCTGATTATCGTGTCAAAGTTATTGCACAATCCTTGGAAATAAAATATAATGCTGTAAGTATGCTCTTCGAACTAGCGAGCGATCCATTCTTGAGAACAATAGCCAATCTTTTATATGTGACAGTAACATTTCTATACAACTTACAGTATAATCTATAAATGCATTCAATGGTTTATTTTGTTGACATGATAATTTATTTGATGAATGTATGCTTTTGAGTATTACAGGAATTTAGAATAAATTATTTCGTTCGATTAAAAAAAAACTGTTAACATGTTTCAATTTTATAGAATTTCGCCATAGAAAGTTGTGATCATATTCAAATCACTAGGAAAAAACGACCTTTGAACTTCAGTGTGTTCAATTTTGCATGACCGAAATTCTTCGAAAGAGTGTAGTTCACGGGATAATGTGTAGGTTCTTTTTTTGACAAACTACTGTTAGGTATTAAATATTCAATAAGTGCTCATATGTACAAGTAGATATTATTGTTATAGATTCATACCTTACACAAGGTTATAACAGATAAACTAAAACCTTGCTCAATCATCTCAATAGTTCTATTCGTACAAATAGTCAAGGCGAACATCAAAAACCAATATTTTTCAGTGACCTTAGATAAATAGCATCATTTTGAAGGCAAAATCTCGTCATAGTTTGATATGTTGACAATGAACTTTTGTAAAAAGTGAAAGTTCAATAGTTTAGCATATCTTTATGAAAAATATGAATGTCATTCTTAGAAATCGACATGACTTTGGTGACTTATGGTCATGATGAATTTTCAATGTATGCTATATAACAGTCATTTTCGAACTTTATTAGAGAATGAAATATTTCATAATATGGTATTCTCTCCATATGTATCGTAATTGTGTTAATTCAGAAACAAATAAGTATCATTAATACAATTTAAACTCACAGTACCAGTAGGAAAACATGTATACTATAAATATATTTTCAACGAAGAAAACATTTTTTGCCACTAAAAAATATTTACTAATTACTGAATAAAAATAATATAATTTTCGTCTACTTTTGACTTTTCTCAAGTAATTTAGCCTGTGATGGATTAGTTTCTATTTCACTTCAGATTGTGGTCTAATTAAGTTTTAAGAAAATTCCGATTTTTTCTCAAAACCATGCATTGATCAATTTGTTTCATACCTAATCTTGTTCCTGTATCCGTTTGCCTCCGTTGCCATCCATTCCGTAATAGAGTGTTCCGGATCTTCCATTATGTTCAACGATTAAAACATTTTTCGGAGCAGGAGGTACGGTGGAGCTCTACTATTTAGTCCTCTTTATTTTTACAGTTTTAACGAGCACGATTCCTCTGAGAGCAAAAGGGACTTTTAGAATTTCAAATAGGATTTTGAAATCCTAGGTATAATGTTAAACACATTCGGTTAAGATGTTCAGCTTAAAACTTGCAAGGTAGGCAACTTAAGCTGTAAACTAACAAACAAAGTTTCCTTTCAGAAATTCAATTCAATAAATAAGGACATTCGATTAATTTTCTCGGAGCAAAGGGTCTCTTACTATAGTCGCGTTGAATTGCAAGGGACTAGGCGTTTTTAGGAATAGAAAACAATCTTTCCAGTAGAGATCGGTGTGACTACAGTGATGTACGGTTCAGATGGCAATGACGGTAAACAAAAAAATATTCGTCGCACCGATATCTTGTCATTCTAATGGCTGATCACTTTCACTAGCCGACAATTGTACAAAAGTTCGATTTTTAACAGTCGCGCAGATTAAACAAGAAAGCATGATTTTTCATTATTCTCTAGAGTATTGGACTACTTTCTTTCAGCTACGACAAAAATATTTCCTCTGTGGATGATCGTAGCTACACTATTGTAATTTAATTTTGCTTGAAGAAAATATAGTAGTTCTTGATGGAATGATAACTAGTAGAAATCGGCAAAATGATGGAGTTTGAAGTCCTGAAAATTTTTCATTTGTACATTCATATTAGTCGAATTTTTCTACCAAGTCTGATGAAGACTAAAGAATTTCATCGATAAACGATCGTCTTGAATCTTAAAATTTTTAATCCAAAGAATGGATATCAACTTCAAAAGTTTTATCTCAATGAAGTTCTTTTTTTTCCCGTAATTTCATTAATCCAAAAATTGTTTCGAGATTTAGTTTTGATTGCTATTAGACTATACATACATGAATAAATATGCGTTGCAACTTTTTTGAATAATCTTTTGCATTCTTTTACGAATCAACACATATGGCATATAAACGAAACTAATCATACTGTTCTATACAGATGTTATCGAAATTTACCCATTCATATACAATCTTGAGAAATCGACCATTTATGGGCTTCCAATTATGTATAGAATTCACACATTGCTATTCTATTATTATTATTTAGCCAACAATTAACAAATTAGTAGAATGCTTTGAATCTGATACTCAACGAAATTTACAAGGGTGAGTGAACTTTTTTAAAAGCACAAAAACAAACGATACATTTTTTGATGATATTTTCGTTGATGTTCAGTGTTAAAAAAATTGCATACGCAACTTATACAGATGTCAAGCATCGGTCTTATATATTAATGAAGTATAACATTGAAAAAATAAAGGTTTTAGATATTTATATTGATCTTCAATCGTCTTATTTTCTTCTGCCTGAAAATGGTGTTTATAAAGAGTAGGAAATAACTGATTTGTTGTAATACGAAAATACAAATATTTATTTTTCTTGGTTCAGAGGTGTTGCAGCGATTTGCATGGATTTAGGTCATTTAACATTGAAGCGTGATGCAGATCAAATACAACTCGATAAAAAATTACTTTTATTGAGAGAAGCCAAAGTAAGAATCGTATCGTATTGATTCGATCGTCAACTTGTTTATTTCTCAAAGGACATGGAAGAGGCTCGAAAATTATCCTACACTCGATTTCAATTAAAACTTGAAGATATTCAATTAATTTACGCTAATCAAAGTAAGTACATAAAACATTGGAAACGACAATCGCTTTGTTAGGAGTAATCTTCTTGACGTTAAGCAATAAATTACATCGTGATTTAGGTCCTGCAATTTATAGAGAGGGAGTGTGTAGTTTGTTGTGTCCAAAACTAAAGCTAAGAAGTGAGGTTTTTTTTTCATTCTTTTAGGTTGTCAAGTATTCAACAGACAGTTTTAAGTGTAGGGGCTCTGATCACTGACAAAAATCAGCATGTGTTCTTTCTTTGAGCTTTGTTACAATTTTAAGAAGACAAACAAGTTCTACTTAGATCTTTTACAAAAGTATAATTTTTCTCAGCTTAAGTTCCTAGTTGGATTCATGGATGAGTAATCATGATTAACAGATATCCGAAAGAAATCTACATCATAAATTTACTGGTCGACAAAAAATATGTAATTGGACTAAGGCAGCCGAAGAGTTATCATGCGTATTTTCTGATGCTAGTTTTTAAAAATAGATCATTCTTGTTGGAAATCACAATTGAATTTAAAACTGCACATTGTCAATGCCTAGTACACGATAATACCATAAGGCGTACGAATAGATACATTATTTGTCTTCAATTTAGATGAAAGTTGGGAAAAGGCACGAAAAGAAAAAAATACTCGTTTACATTTAATTAAACCTATGGCACTTGAAATGAATGTGGATAAATGTATTTATTCTGATGATGCCGTTTTACCAGCGTATGATTTTGAATTCAATGTTTCTTATAATTTGTTGTTTTCATTAGATGGAAAGTAGCTGGAAATGTTCCTAACATAGAATTACGTTTATCAGATAAACGACTCTTTCAAATAATTAATCATCTTCAATCAATTTCATTTCCGGAACCAAAATACTCCATCGATGATGAACTATTGATTGAGCCCAAAGTTAGTATGCAAAAGAAAAAGATTCCTATCACAAATGAACGCGAAACGTTGATTTTAATATAGGTAGCAATATCTCAATCACTTCTCAGTCGTTCCGAACTAACATATGAAACAATAGAAATGATGATACCGACTAATGCCGCTGTCGAAGATTCAAAAATGCAGGACGATTTAAGAGAGAAAAAACAAAAAGAATATGAAGGACAACTTACACAATTAGAAGCACAATTTACACTTGAGAAAGTAATAATCTCATGTTCGTTATGAATCATTAGAATAATTGTATTTTTGTGATATTTTCTTTCTTGCCTCCGAAAAAAAGATTGATTTACATATTGATGAAGCATGGAATAATTTTAATCAAAATGAGGACGATCAACCTTTTCTTCATCTTGTACTGGATTCAATAGTAGCTAAAACAAAAATAAAAACATTCGATATGGAATTCGATGCATCATTAGCTGATTTGACATTGTATCATGAACAATTTATTGGCAATGACAATCAACACTTATGTTTATTATCAGCACAACTAAATAAAGATAATTCTAAAACATCAGATGCACGAATATCGAACTTGGTTAGCGTCAATTTTCTTCATACATCAGCAACAAATCCATTAATTTTAACATCAATCTATGATGGAACCGAAAATAGAGCACTTGTTCATTTTACGAAACTTGTTGTCATTTTACAATTAGAAGCACTCTTATCAATATTAACATTTGAAGATACTCTAGTGAAAAAAATTACTAGAGTAACATTAGGAGATGATTTAAAAAAGAAAGAAAACCAACAACAATTAAAATTGCCTGATGGTACTAGATCAGCACGCGGATCAATATCTAGTGTATCGAAAATCTTTAAGAAAAATGGTAAGAATTATATTTAAACCAACAATACTAACATTTTTCAATGCAAGATAACCGTCAAATAGAATTTAGCCATCATTTATCAAACATAGAACGAACATGTGATATTTGTTCTTTTCATATTTTAACATCGTCTAAAAACTAGAGATAATTTACAGTTCGAATGAAAACAAATTTTTTATGCACAAGTATGTACTCCTAGGGAGTACTTTGCGTGACGTTATCCGACACGCGTTGGTCAAGTACATATGTCTGATTTTATCTTAGGAGAGTTGAACATTAAATTTACATAATGACAAAAGCGATCAAATGATAAGTTGAAGGTGATATTAGAGCACAATCGCTCCAGATAGTCCGTTGCATAAACAATACACGTTGCAACAATATTTCAATGCTAGAAATACCAATAAATGGAGCTGACCATTCAACCTATAATCTAGAAGTGTGTGGCTTAGGTTATTAGTGCACGTTCAGATTTAGAGAATAGTGGCACAATTTAAGGTTTGAAATGTTGATGTTGGAAGTGCATTTTATTGTAGATTTAGACGCAATTTGAACTGTTATTGTAATTTGAGTACACCATTGAAATCTCGTGTGAATTAGACTGTTTATATCTGTTACCGCTACACACATCTTGCTTAAATAAGCACAACAGTCTTCATTTTTGAATCATACTTCATCAAGTTGACTTCAGATAAAACAACATCTAACATAATGAAATGTTGTAACCTATTGTTCGTGCAGTCAATAATCTGTCTGGTCACCATTCTAAATTGTTAATGTGTCTTCATTGTAATATTTCATACTGATCAACATATTGCTCGCCTGAAGTTTATCTATTATTTATACGTTTTACAATAGTAACATGATTCATTCATGATAATGATATTGATTGAGTTCATCAACAATATGGATAAGAAAATCGTTATAATATTTCATAGAGACTAAATCCAGACGCGAGCTATTGCTTGATTATCTTGAAAATCGTATTTAGATATTTTCTTTGACGCTACGAGATCGAAAAAGTCTATGACATTGGCATATTGAAACTTTAAATTCTATTTCATAGAAAAGCATTGTAATGTCACGAAGAATACAACAAGTAGTCTATATCTGAATAAGAAAAATTGTTACAATCGAATCATGTGAAAATTTTTATACATCTAGTCCTAACTTAGATGCTTTCAATATAATCTTTTAAAATAATATTAAAAAGAGAAATAACCAATGTCCATCATTCTCATTGGTAATGAATTCGAATACGATGTAAGCACTCGTTGTCAAATATATTCAGAAAGAAACAATCGGATTTTATTTGTGACTATAGTGAAGTAGCATTTTTTCAGCAGTCGAACTTTTATTGTCATAGAGTTCAATGTCAGTAAGTGTAATTATTTGGGGAACAAAAAAAAACATACGAATAACAATTATTAACATCAAAATTAAATGACTAAAACAAGTTACTTTAGTGTTAATACCATTTAGATACTCCGGTGACACCTGCGCTTAAATTAAAAGCTGATTTTGAAGAATTTCGAATCATAGTTGCATCTAAAGATACTGAACTGTTTGATATTCATGTTCAAGGTGAGATTCTACTTCATGAATTATCTTCTTGTCCTAAGTTTAATATTGATTCCATGCAGGTGTTAAAGCAAATATATCTCAATCGTCAGAAAAAACACTCGTCAATCTAGTTCTTTCAGATTTTCGTGCTTTTGATCCGTATGAAGGTGCACGGCATCGACAAGTAAAGTTTACACTTACATAATTTCAATTCAAAAATATTATGTTTGTTTTTTTTCGTATTCGACAAGATTATTTCTCAACAAGGTGATAATAAAGATTTACTTCATGTTGATGTATGCCTATATAATTATCCTGATGATTATGAAAAATCAATTGATGCTGTCGATTGTGATGTTAAAGTTGAATTTGCTAAAGCAAATATTATCTTTCTATTCAAATACATCGATGCAATTTTAGTAAGAATATATTTTACAAATGAGGAAAACGATGGAAAAACAAAAAAAAATGCTTTTTCTCTTTCATCAAAGATTTTTCTCGACTCATTAGATATAACGAAAGCTGCACTTGACCTAGCGTCAACACAAGCCGATGCAGCCTATGAACAAGTACAAAAATTACAAGAACAAGCATTTAAAGTTAATCTTGATATAACATTTCATGCACCGAATATAATCATACCAACAAATTCATATTCCGATGAAGCACTTCTATTCAATCTAGGCAAATTAACAATGAAGACATGTTTCAATGATGATCCAGTACGATCACTTATCGAACAACAAAATGTTCGATTAGAAAATATTGTTGCTAGTCATGTTAAACTTGATCGCGACGATAATATTCTTGGTGATATTAGTTTATTGGAATGTGCAGAACTCAATGCAGTTCTTAATCGTTTACTTTTTCCAGAAAAAAACATTCAAGAACCAGGAATTTCAGTAAAAATCGAATGGGAACTTGTACATGTAAGTTTCGATACATTATTTTTCTTCGTCGTGGAATTCATTAGGTCTGTTGCATTGTTCTGAAATTTTATAGTTTCAATTAGCCAAAGATGATTATACTTGTATTATGAAAGTTTTATTGGAAAATTTTACAGAAAATATACGCGATGGAATATTGAACAATCATAATATTGAAAAATTTCGATATAGAGAACAGGAACAAGAAATACACGAAGATGCTCTAAGAAGTGCTGTTGTTAAAAAACAGCAAGGTTTAAAAATTTCCACTATAATAACGATCACGTTATTCCAATGTTATATTTTTCTTTTCTAGATGCATTCGGAGGTGCGATCATGCAAACTGTCAAAGTTAGAATAGAAATCAAAAAGTTAGCATTGACACTCTATAGTGGAGGTTCTGATTTGGTAAGTTGTGATATCTTTTAAAACATTAACTTATATTCCAAAAACTACAAATTGTTTGTTTTTTTATTATTATGAACTAACGCGAGCATATAATTAATTGAAAAAATATCATTCGATTTCTTATTATGATTATGAGTAGATTCCGGTGAACATTAATCCAATTCTATAGAGTTCACACTAAGATTTATGATCTTTTAAAAAAGAATTTGGGATACGAATCAACATAATCTTTAAATTTTCAACTTTGATACATGTTTTATTCGTTGTTTTAAATTCCAAGATAGACTTTACCATCGTATTCACTGGGTTTGCCCTAATTTGATCGATAAATATTTTCGATAGTAAAATTTTCTAAGTATAAAAATAACGGAAGTGGTAGGTGGTGTCATCGACTCATCAGATCCACTTACTGATTTATCATTAGTAGTTCGAGCAAAAAAGAAACGTATAGAAAACTACTGTGCGGCTGAAGATTGGTTTTTCATCAGACATGATTTCGGTTTTTTAACCAAATTTTTCCTCCGAACGTTTTTACGAAAAATAAAACTTTTTAAATGAAAAAAAATTTGTCAATCGTTTTTTCATGTACAGAGCTAAAAGAAGAAATTTTTTGAGATTTATTAGTCGAAAGTTTTTCTTTCGACCAATCTAGGGTTTCACCATTCAATGTTTGTCAACTACTGTAATATTACGAATGTTGAGAAAATCATAATCATTTTCATTTAAAATCACTGGACTTTCGAATGTTTCAAATAGAAAAATATCAAATCTGAACTTGGTGTTTTGTACTTTACGGTCCTGTTATCAAGTGCAGTAAAAGTGAATGGACGCTGATCTTGACAGATGTCCTTTTTCAAGTTATCAGAGAAACCACAAACTTTTGATTCGTACCTGTGAATAGTCTAATTTCATGTTGAACACTACGACATAAATTGTTTGTTTCAACGAAGATTCGAAATTTAGAAAAACTCTTTCGATAGTTTTCAAGGCAACAAGATGATCATAAATTGGATCTACCAGATATATATATGTTTCCAAGCTACTATTTCTCAGTAAAAATGAATTCAGTATTATGAGCACAAGGCATGTCGGCGATTCACAGCAATACTTCATGTTGTGCCGTGTGATAGATTGTTATTTTATTTTAAAAATATCAGACAACACTTGTAATTTAACCTGAATGATATGTTGAAATCTCAATTGTAGTTGTTCTTTCTCTCTATCAGTATTTCTAAACTTTAGAAAAAATATGTATATAACTCAAATCAGACCTATCTGACACACAGTTCCAACCATTCTTTTAGACTATTTCGATACTACTATGTTGAAAACAGTCCGCATTGAGGAGACATAATAGATTATCGGTAGGAAATATTTATATTTTGAGGAGAATTCATTAGCAAAAAACGATATCTTATTATGGACATTGATTATTTCAAACTATGTATTTTCTTAGAATGTTCATCAAGCTCGACGTAATGAAAATTTAAAATTAGCTCATGTTCAACTGGAATTGTTAGAAGCATTGTTTCGTCAGTATTCTGATTTCAACTATAGAGCAATGGCACGCGTTAAAAATATCATACTTGATGATTTACGTGAAACAAAGAAGCCAAGAAGTGTAACACGTATGATTGAGAGACATTTTACAGTCGATCCAAATACTCATATGTTTATTGGTTCGTTTGAATTCAAACCAAAAACTTCATCGAATCCAATGTCACAACGATTATGTATGTATTTATAAAACATGACATGAAATCTTTGTCTATATGTTAATTTTTGTTTCTTCCAATATTTAGTGAGTGCACAAATCGAAAGTCTATATATTTGTATTAGTTTGGATTATTTAATGACATTACAAGACTTTTTCATATCCGGTTTACCAACTACTAGTAGTTATGATGATGAAAAATTTGGTACAAATGAGATAACTCTTGATAGACCGACATCTTCTGCAATAAATTCATCTGATAATTCAATAAAACTAGATCAAAGATTAAGTCGATCTGCAACATCAGCTCCAAAGTCTCCCGGGCGAATTCCACAAGGTAGTTGTTTCTTCAAGATAAATGTTCACTCTGTTCAATTCACGAGTAAACTTGTTCTTTAGTATCCATCTATTTGAATGAATCCATCATAGCCTAGTTAGAAGTTCTTTTTTTCCGAACTAAAACTTTCTTATGAATCTTTTGAACCCGACTACTTGAAAATACTTATCTGAAGAAAATTTTCTATTCAATAGTAGTTAATGGGAAACTTTCTCGAAACGAGCAAACACTTTCTTTCATAATTCGAAATATTTCGTATTATAATGAAAGGAAACTCGTAGAACAACTGCCGTTTTAGTGATTACTGATGACACAAAACCTTCCTTTTTCTTTTGAATGCATTACTTAAAACGAAACGATTTTCTTGTAGCTTTCAAACCTCAAACTGTATTACAGCCACGTTCGTCGATGGACTTTGAAACACATGTGGATATTGTTGTTAAAAATCCTGAAATTATTCTACTTGAAGATCAAACTAATGTGAAATCTGATTGTCTCGTGCTTGATGTCAGTAAACAAATGAAAGAAAATGATTTAAATCATATGAGACAAGAGTTTGAATGTTATTTCTTTTTAGTTATCTCTACAAATGCGCATGATAACTGTCGGTGATGATATTAAATTATACGGTTGGCTCAACAATTTAACAGTTTACAGTTCAAATTATGCTGATTTGACTGATTCAAATAGTTCAAGTTCAAAGATAAAATATCGCGTAAATCGAATATAAAAACCTTTCATATCTTTTTTTTTCATATATCTCATAATTAGATTTTGCAACCAGCTAAACTTGATGTCATTATGATCTGGGATAATGAACAACAAAAAATCGATCTACGAATTTCGGATATTATGGTTAATATTGCACCAGCAGCAGTTCGAACGTTAATTGGTGTTACAAGTTCATTAGGAACACTTCAAGTAGATAAATAATACAAATGTCTTTTGTCTATATTTTACTTTAAATTCTGCTAGGCGAAAACCCAACAAATTGCTACGTGCAACATGAAAACATTATTTAAACCGACAGAATTCAAAGATAAAGATTTTTGGTTTACAAAAGGTTTGTCATAGAAAGATACCATTGAACTGTATCATTCTTACTAGAATGAAACTATGTGCTTCGTTTTCTATTCAAATAGATGTTGACGACAAAGATGAAGAATTAGACACGCTAGACATGTTAGGATCGATCATCGGTCTATCAACTGAAAAGAAAGGTGTAGAAGGAAAAGAAGAGAATAAGTCAGCACAAAAGCCATTATTACAACAAGTAGAAAAACAGATTTAACGAGACGTATGTTTCTCTATGAGAAAAGCAATTATCTATGATTTTAGTTAATTTTAACATTGGAAACAATTGAAATCAAGCTAGATGTTGGCTCAGGTTCAACTACAAAGTCTGTTGTTGCCATGTGTCTATCAAATCTAACGGCCAGTGTTCACAATTGGTCGTCGGGAGTAAGAATAAAAGATTTGATTTTTATTTTAACATGAATTTTTATGATTGATTTTATGAGTTTAGCTAAATCTTTCATCGACTGTTAATATTGAAGCTGCATTGTTTAATGAACATATGCTTACTTGGGAACCACTTATCGAGCCAACAATTGATGAAAGTGGAACTATTCTTTCACCGTGGTATATTACATTTTCAATTGCACCTGTGAGTCTTACGTAGACATGCATAGATTTGTTTTCTGAAAAATGAATTTTAACGAATCAATACTTACATGTGATTTTATAAAAAAAAACAAAAACCTGAAATTTTATCATGATTCCAATGAATCTCTATAACTATAATCTACTATCACACAACCCAGGTCGAACAAGCACGGCCGTAAACGACCGTATACGGAGGAATACGGCAAAATACATGGTCCAGTATTACGATCGTATATCTCCGTGTCGTATACGGGGAAATACGACGATATACGGAGAGAAAAACGATCGTTTACGGTCCTCGTATACAATATCCGTAAACGGTTTCCGTTTTCCACCGTATTTCTCCGTATACGATCGTATTTGCCCGTATACGATACGGCGATATACGACCGTAATACTGGACCATGTAAAACGCTAAAATACGACCGTTTACGGTAGTATGGGGAGCGTATACGGTCGTGTACAGCCGTATACGAAGTCCGTAATCGTCGACCTGGGAACTGACTAAAGAAACTTTCTCAACTCGACAATAAATTTTGATGTATGCTTAAACACGTATGTGGAAACAAAAAGTAAAATGTAATCATATGATAGAGTGTATACGACAGTCGATTTTATGTTCCCACTGTGAAATCCATTGTCTGGCATACTATGAACAATAGAAAATATAAATTCAAGTGAATATACCATGTATCCCATTCTCACACAGTTCATTCCTTTGACATGCAAATAATAAGAATAGTTTCAACCTAATTTTCAGCTATTCATTTCTAAAATATATCGACAACCCTTATAGAGTACACTGAGCCTACTGTGTTGTTCGCATACCGAATTCATAGATTGTTTTTTAAGTTAGAACTTAATTAGATATGAGCACGTAAAAAGCAATAAATCGTAGTTTTTTAATATGCAGATGAATCCTATATCTTAAATTTTACTTGATTTTAAATGGAATGCTTCATTGCCGAACGATTATGATGTTCGAAAATAAAAATTTCTTTTGCACAATACAAAAATCTTCCCAATGAAACATTCTTTGAGTTGAAATTTTTGTTAAAATTAGCAGTATCGACACAAGCATCATGATAAATGAAGAAAAAACTTGTAGGTTGAACATGTGATCATTAGGGAAACTTAGATTAGAATGAGAACTGAATAACATTGAACTGTCGCTTTGCTCTATATAATAAAAGAACAAATTTATAGATATATACAGGGTGTTGCGAAAGTCATCTACGAAAAAGAAAATTGAATATCTCATTCATTTCTTTAAGAAACCCATAAAATCCTTTTTTGTTTGAAAGAAAAATGTTCTAAGCTTTATTTGATATACAAGAGTCTTACAACAACTATTCAAAGGTGTTACCATTAACATCAATACAAAATTTAAGTCTTTTCAAAATATTAATTAGAACACTTTATAATGTTTTTTTTTATGGTTTTGATTTCTTTTTCGATTCTGTCCTTCAACTCATGAATATCTTCAACCTGCATTTTGTACACGTTTGATTTAATATAACTCCAGAGATAGAAGTCAAGAGGAATTAGATCTGGAGACCGCGGCGCCCAAAAAATCGGTCCACCTCTACCAATCCATTTATCATTGAAATTCTAATCTAACCATGTGCGAACTCCTTTTGAAAAATGCACTGGGACGTCATCTTGTTGAAAAAGGATTTTTCTATGCAGTCTTTTCTTTCGTAGAATTGGATAAACATAATTTTTAAGCATATTCAAATAGTTCTGTTTATTGATTGTGTCTTCTTCAAAAAAATAAGGACCTATTATCTGCTTGCTGGACATGGCACACCATACATTGATATTGGGTGAGTTCATTGCATCCTCGACAGTAGTAAATGGATTGCTTGCAGCCCAAATACGGCAATTGTGCTTGTTCCCCATCCCAGAAACATAAAAACTTGATTCATCCGAAAAGAAAAAATTAACTTCATTTTCTGGATTTTCAAGAATGGGTATCAAAAGCTCTGACATTTCTACACGTAAATGCATATCTTCATCATATAACTGTTGAGTACAGTGCATCATATATGACTTAAATCCATGAATATCACACATAATACGATGTGCTTTATCCTTTGAAATGTTCATTTCTCGACCAATTTTCCTTACACTAGTTTGAGGTTCTTCGCTCAAAGCCTCTTCCACCTCATTGACAATGTCATCTGTAATTTTTGATGGTCTTCCGGAACGGATGTGATCTTCAACTGAATCAGTTTCAAGAAACTTTTGATAGATAGATGTAATAGTATTCCGTTCTGGAATCTCTGTTAATTCTCGTCGTCTTAATTCACGAATCATCATCATTGGTGATTCAAATTTTGCCATTAGGATAACGATCTAGATTTTGATCTCCAAAGAGTATGACATTTTGTAAATCTGAAATGTAAACTATACTTAGAACATTACTCTTCCAAACCAAAAACGATTCAATCGGTTTCTTTAAGAAATGGCTGAGATATTCAATTTTCTTTTTGGTCGATGACTTCTGCAGCGCTCTGTATATATATATATGTATGAGTCAATATAACAGGAAAATATTCTCATATATTTTATCAGTGACCTTCTTTCATTTTTATTATTTTTGTTCTCATGATATTAGATTATTCTTTGTTTTTTTGGCCTCGTTTTTAAATCTACCATGAGTAAAAATAGAAAGGAGTTTGAATGAAATAAAAATTTCGACATATATTACGATTGGAAAAAATATTCTTTCTAAATAAGTTAGTATTCGTAATTGAATCTGTTTGCAAATTTCTATAATTTTCGTACAACTAGAAGAAGTTATATTTATCATTGTTGCGTTGTAGTGGGAAGAATGATTGAAATATAACTATAATCTCATTCTTCTACAACGATAAGATTGAACATTTTATGTATTTAACTCAGTGTTTATATCATAAAACTTAACTGCTAGATGAAAATGGAAACGAAAGAATGTTTTTGTATTTCATTTTTATATCCTACTACAAGTACTTGTTTAGGATGTATTTCCATGTGTTTCACTATTCGATTTTCTTTCAACTACGTTTTGAAAGTGTTTCTGATGTTCTTCGTTGTAAATGCCATATCATCATTTTTATTTACAAATAGATTATATTTTAACTTTCTCTGATTATTTATAGTTAAGCGAAGAAGAAGTTGAAAGTACCAAAAGCATTTATCACGTAAGTTGCTTCATAGTTTGGTATAACTATTTTTGATTTTCATCAGAGCTTCTGATGTCATGTCAATCGAAGCTATTGATTTTAATCGAATAATATACATATTATTAACGAGATAATTATTATCTATTGAAAGGCATTACCATTTGCGCGAAGTGTACCAACTATCACATCAGCACACGAACACAAAAGTGGTCTTCCAACATCAAGTGCACAACAAATAATAACTATTCATGCTGATCAATTACTTAATATAACGTTGACCAAGACGGGTTTTGATTTAGTTCAACATTTATCAAGTTTATTTGCTGATGCATACAATCAACAATTGCCACCGATCAATGAGGATGATAGTGATTTACCAATGTTATCTTTACTTAATGGAACAGGACGAAACATAACCATTAATGGTTTAGATGGTGTTGAAGTAAATTTAGTTTTCGTTTCTATTTTCTATACATATACGACACAAGAAATTAAAAGTTTGAAAACTTCCCTAGTAGTGATCACTGCATGTATCGTAATTATTGTTCGCAATCATTCTATTTATTTGGAAATAATTATATTCTCTTACACTATAAATGTAAGATGTGGAGTACGTCGTATCAGTCTTGTCTCAACATGTCTACACTTCTGTTTTTTGTTGTTGTCTAGATAGATTTCTAAATAATGCAATGTATTGATAACTGTCGTATCATATTGTGCATTTCGATTTTCAGTTTAAGAGAAAAATTTATCTTTTAACTTTATTCATTTCATACTATTTTCTTCATTGCCATTCTAGAGTATGTGGATAGAACGATTCTTATCATGCTTGTGTTTATGAAATGAAATTTTATGAAGTTTGAAATTAGAACAATTTGATAGCAAAAGAATTTTCTCTTCTTTATATCTCAAGCAGAAGATTTCAATGAGCGATTATCTAAATTTATTCTAATAATCATATAGTATAGTGAGAAGCAACAAAGCAATATTCACAGTAATTGAATGCTTGCACATAAATACGATGATACATGAATTACCGAAAGGGAATAGTTCCATATTTGCTTCCGGCCGAAAGAGTTAAAATTTTAATTATTCCTGTGAAATATATACTATGTTTTTATTTCGAAGTTTGCTAACGATACGTCCCTAACATCAACGGATTTAAAACAAAATGAATCTGTTGCACTGATGATACCAAGCGAACATCGGTCAGGAACGAGACTTTCCGTTATTGAAGAACAAAATTCGAAAAGACGACAAGAACTTTGCGTTCAAGTAAAATGAAAACATATGAAAAAAAAAGTTCAAATTAATCTTGAGTGACACACACATACACATTTTTCTTCTTTAGATTGGCGATGTTACTAAAACTATTAACATCGGTCGAGCATGCAAACGTGTTTACAATTTAGGACCATCAAAGAATCCGAACTGGCCAATTCAATTGCTTTACGATGCACACACACGACATGGCCATCGAAGTATTATTCTTAGTTCAATCGTTAGAATTCATAATGATACGACATTTCCATTGGCACTTATAAGTATTGATTCTGTTGATAAACGGAACTGTCGTAAAGTGGCAAAACTTGATATTAACGATGAATATCATCTGCCAATTGATTTAATTTATGCACATACAAATTCGCACATATTCATTGGACTTGATGAGTAATAAAATTTATTGCATCAGATAAAATAATGAGTCTAAAACAAAACATTTCATTACATCTATTTGTAGAAATAATGAAATCGATGATTTCTTTTCATTTGACTGGGAACAAGAATTTGCAGCAGAAAGAAAATTAAACTTAAAAAATGGCAGAAAAGCACATTTTATGGTAGAAATTTAATATTGAACTAAAATTAAAAATTTATCAGTGGTACTTTTAGGTTTACAAAGAATTAAATGAAGCCTATTTTGAAAATACTGATCAACTGAATCAAAATACGTTTGACATTCATATTCAACCAGCTATTCATCTTACCAATCTTTTACCAGTGGATATACATTGTTCAATTGATGTGAGTAGCAAAGATGTATTTTGAATTTTCTCAATTCGATGACGAACCTGGAATTAAACACGTTGACTACAGGAGAGAGTAGATCAGAATAATTTCTACAAAAAATAGTATGCAAAGCTTTCAACAAAGAGCCCTGAATCGTTTATGCACAATCTATTGAAATTGACTTATGTCTTGAAAGATGAATATGTCGGCAAAGATTTGCTTTAGATATTTGGAATAAAAGTTATTTTCAATTACATTCCAGGTTGTCAAAGAGTCCTTTAGAATATTGGAAATGGAAATCGAAGAAGTTTACCTAATCGAATGATAAAATTAAATAATCTACGATGAACAATATCTTTTTGCATGTTAACTTCACATTGGAAGGGTACACGTTGGTGTTATTTCATCGTATAATTCCTCATTGCTTTTAATATTCATTTCTTCTATTCTACTAGTGTACAGTAAAAAGCCGTTTTTATTGAAAAACTGTTCCTTACTATTGTTTTCTCTCATTGAAAATAAATTAGTCAACTATGTATTTTCTTATTTATTTTGTCTCTAGAATATCGAAAAAATTAATTTAAAACCAAGTGAAGTAAATTCAATAACATCAGGCAATAAGCGTTCGACATTAACTTTCATTGTATAGTATTTCACTTTTCTTATACTTCAATTAACTATGATAAAATTTCTTTTGCGGAATGTATAGATTCCATCCTATGACAACTTGAAATGGATGTCGGAACCAATAGATTTAGGCGTAGAAGGAAAAGGTGATCGTAATGAACATCTTGTTATGTTTCGTAATATAGGAGTTGTTAATTCTCAACGAAGATTGGTAAATGAATGAAAAAAAAAACTGAATCATTAAACAGACAATACTAATTTCTATTCCATAGCAAATGGTTCTACGTGTTGATGCCTTCCATGAATCTTGTCGTTTATTATTATATGCACCATTTTGGGTTCTTAACCGTACAGGATTAAAACTTGAATTTTTAGTAAGAACAAATGAAATTTCTCTACAAAATAAAAAATATGTTGTAATTTATTGATGTATTCGTTAGATTGAAAATTATGGCACATTATTGAATGTTCTTGAAACACCAATTTTACTTTGTCCAGAAAAATTTCAAAGTGAAGAGAAAAGAAAAGTAATCATGAATTGTAAATAAAACAGAACAAGAC
Source organism: Rotaria macrura (assembly GCA_900239685.1). Taxonomy (NCBI): domain Eukaryota; kingdom Metazoa; phylum Rotifera; class Eurotatoria; order Philodinida; family Philodinidae; genus Rotaria; species Rotaria macrura. Next base: position 275,107 of record OENT01000012.1, read on the forward strand.
ATACGTATGTAATTATCACATTAGGGACAACTTCGTCTTTACAGTAGCGTACAAGGTGATTATGCAGCTAATTGGTCAGAAAAATTTTCACTTGATGTTATTAAAAGTACTGGTATGGCAGCTTGTAAAGTGTCGAACGATCGAACCTATATGGTACATAGGCCATGATTTTAAAATACAAAAGTATTCTTCATTTTTCATGTTATAGATTTGTGTCGATATTGTAACATGTTCATTTGGTTTAACGAAAATGATTACACTTTCACCATCAGTTATTATTATAAATAAATCAACTGTATAATCTAATGAATGTTGAGATTGATCATCGAATTGTATTATTTTCTTTCATTTACCTTAAAGGTTGAACTTGATGTAATCGAGACAATATTAGATGAAGAACAAGATAAATGGATGCCAATTAATCCAGAACAAGTAGGCAAATTCTTATCCATTTTAAGTTATTCATTAAGTTAATTGAAGATAATTGAATTTTGGCCACGCGATATACAAGATGGTTTGATGTGTGTTCGCTATAGAAATACTCGTGTAACGTCATGTTCGTTTCTAATGAATCAAAAGCATCGAACACTTTTACGTATGAATGATGCAGAACGGCCAGCGATTAATGTTGAAGTTACGGTAAATGATTTTGATGGCGTGAGAATCATTTTTGGAGATTATAAAACTGGTGATGCGCCTGTTCTTATTGTTAATTCTTTAAACGATGCTTTGATTTCGTTTAATCAAGTTGATGATCGGTAAACTATCACCATGATTTTATTTTTTATTCTCATGAAATATGTTTTGTAATTGTTACGTGTCGTAGAAAAACACAAGTTTTACCATGCCGCAATTACGTCTATTACACGTGGTTCGATCCAGTAAAGCCAAGATCATTAATTGTTACTTGTGGAGAAAGTCAAACTCAACTCCAGCTTAATGTAAGAATAACTGATTGTTGTTTATTTGTTTTTCCTCTGTTCATTGATTATGATGATTAAAATTAGACCGAGTTCTTATTTCTAGTAAAAACGAAAGTCGAACAACTGATATGACTATATGTAAACAGAAAGAAACAAGATAGATTTCAATTAAATTTTTTAGTTTATTTATAAGAAAGAGTCAGACACATGACAAATCGTACTTTCGATGTAATTGAATTGAAAGCATAACTAATAGAGTAAGCGTTTGTTAAACATTCAAACCTGCGTTATGATCGAATTTCATCATTCGTGACTCTGTAATTGTAATTTTAGTTCTTCTTAATAATACATGCCATCTTTAAATAAGATAGTTGAGTGGTCATAGGGCTTAGTGTACGCGTCAGAAGTGATGATGTTCGAATCTCGATTCTGTCGAAAATTATACATAGAAGCAGTTATTCGTAATCAGCTCTACATTTCTCAAGAGGATCGAATTAGAAAAAAAGAAAAGACGAGAATTATTTACTGCATGCTCACTCTGTGTTCCATTAAATTAATCGAATGGAATCCAATTTTCTCGCATGCTAAAGAAAGTTTCCTACAGAAAACAGTACCAATCAACTAGAATGATGCTCTACTCTTTCATAGAGTATCAATCTGCAGTGTCTGTTTTGAACAAAAGCATGTTTTGTTTTTGAATAGTTCATACATATTTGTATATACAAATAATATTTTAGCCTGAATGTGGTTATCTCGGAACGTATGGTAATCGTTCTATTAGCTATGCTACATTTGTTGATGGTGTTCAAACTGTTCTACTTATTTCTGATGATAAAAGTAAAATTACATCAGCTTCTGGAGTAAGCATATAAAGTATTGTTTTTACATCCTATCGTTTGCTTTTTAATTATTTTAGCTATCAGCTATGGTAGAATCAATGAATCAACGTATTCAAATCGGTATTCATGATATTGGTCTATCCATTGTTAATGATATAACTCGAGAAGAAATACTTTACATTAGTTTGAATAAATCAAATGTTGTCTGGACAGAAACAAGAAGATCTCGTACTCGAGCACTCCCACGAGATATTAATTCAGCTTTAGAAGAACTGTACAAAAATCATATTCTAGACTGTGAAGTTAATCCAAATGAAAAACGTGTTCGAAGAAAAACATATCACACGGAAGCATTTCAAGTATGATTCAACGTATTTTCTATCTTGAAAACATTATCGAAAACAAAAGATAAAGTACTATACAATAGAAACTACTGCATCTCCTTTAAATAAATGTTAGAACATAGTCGAACTGTAAAATAGCCTCTAGTTATTTGTCAACGGTCATAAAACGTTTAGATATAGTATCTCTAATTAATATGTAAACTATTTCTATTTACTTTGCTCATTAGATTTCTACAGGATAAAGTCGGACAATTTTAGATAAAAAATATTTTTTAAATCACTTCTTTTTTTTTCCGTTTGAACAGGAAGTATTATTTCATGATAATATGGCTGAAATAGTTAATTTAAGAGGAGAAAGAAAATTGGCTAGACGACAAGCATTAGATGGTCTATGGATTGAATATTCTTGGTCAGCAACAAATGCAGCGTTACATGTGCGAATTAATCGAGTACAAATTGATAATCAACTTGACTATATGATATTTCCTGTTGTTCTTCATCCATTTACATCCAAAGCATCTACAGCAAATGTTGATACGGGTGAAAAGGCATTTATCGAATTAAGTGTTTTTGAGTCTAGCTCAACGCGTTCGAAAATAATGCAATTTAAATATTTCAAATTACTTATTCAAGAATTTGCAGTTAAAATTGATCAAGGTTTAATTGTTGCAATTTTAGCATTTCTACGATCAGCAAAGGTTTTCTTTGTGTTTTTTTTCTCATCCTATTATTTTCATTTTATGAGAAATTTATGATCCTAATAGAATTCAACGACAGTAACAACAAATATGAATAGCGACTTAGAACAAATTCAAAAATCACTCAGTACTATCGTTAAAGAACAGACAGATGCTCCGTCTGGCGAAGCAGAAATGTTTTTTGATTACATACATTTATCACCGCTTAAAGTATTCCACCATAATAATAAATATTCGTATTTTTGATTTTTGATATTAACAATTTTCATCTAATTAGATTCATGTAAGTTTTTCCATGCATGGCTCAAAACCAAGTGAAGAATTATTAGCTGAATATCCATTGGTTGGATTTTTATTACGAACATTAAATGTTGCTGAAGTTCAAGATGTTATATTACGGTAAGATTCATCCAAATACTTGGAAAGTTAAATTCGATATAATCTACAGTGGATTGTATGAGTGCATAAAATAAATCTGTCGGTCAGTGTCACAAATGATATGTTGTAAGTGCCTGTTAATTATAAGATCATCGAGAAGATGTAAGCTATTCGTTAAAATTGAACTTTGACATTCATTTCTTTTATAACGGATAGAAGTTGTTATCGTCAAGAAAATATTCGAGTCTATTCAAAATGGTGACATCTAATATTTATATTGACTTTGTAAAATTTGATTCAATGTTTCTTTGAAACGAACAAAAGAACCATTTGTTTTTCTCATTAGGATGTGTCAAAAATCACAATATTCGGTTATGAGCTCTCTGTTTTACTAGTATTGCTATCATTAAACTTTTCTTTCGTGTACATGTATAGAAACTAACGGTAAGATTTGTAACTTTAGTGATATTTCTGATTCGATATTTAAAATGATGGAATTTCAATATTCACATATAATCTGAAACAATTAGTAGTCGTTACAAAACGGAAAAGTAGTAAAAGAGAAAACTGAAATAAAAGTAATGATTGTTCTGTTATCGTGTATTTTTTATGTAAAATCTTCTAACTGGTCTATCTAAAATTAGAATCAAGTCATCGAACAACTTCCACTATTTATGTTAGATTTGGATTTAGTACAATAACAATTTTTATTTTCTTTCTAGGAAGATTATGATAGGTTTATTTTGTTAAGATGTCATTGTTGAGTGAACTTTCCGTTAGAAGTGCTACCCATGGACTGTGAAAATTTTCAATAGTGAAATTCGAGCCGAATCGTAATCATCTGTCTCATATAATTAGCTTTGATGATGATTGAATACATAACATCTAGAAAAACAAACTTTATAGAATTGGAGACAATGATCTAATTTCGTTGAGAGAGTATTATATCACAGGTCGATCGAGTTACAAAACAAAATTTTGAATCAACTGATTTCAGAGAAAATGCTACATCCTAGAATTATTGGTTGGCTGTGTTCGAACCCTTCCTATTCGAACTGACACCAATTGATAGATTACACTAAACGTTCATTCATTTATAAACGAGTAACGGGTGATCGGAAAGTTTTCGCACAAAATGTTTGTTTCATTTTGGTCCACTCGAAAATATTTCAGACGAGTCGAAATCTATGGGTTAGAAGCAGAATTTCGTGTTCTTTCAGAATATGAGTTTAGAAGTTATGTGTCAGTTTTTGTTCGAGAGAAGTAAGGGAATCTTTGAAAGACCTGAAAAATTAGTTTGGACGGAA